>JAXQQM020077789.1:0-14120 GCA_034641835.2 Pinus albicaulis | reverse complement strand
TCTCTTTGAAATTTTCATTACTAGAAACTAGGCAACATTTCTCCCCTATAACCCAACCCTACTATTGAGTCCTTAAGTAGCCATTCAGTGGCGCTAAAACGGGAGTAGGTTTTATTCCACCAATAAGACCTTAACCCACAAGGGAATCTCCTTCAACAACCTTCCCTGCAACCCTGACCTAAACATGGCATTAGCATTAGACAAGGACAAATGGAATTTTGCATCAAAATTGATGATGTATCTTTCTAAAGTAGTTTGTACCCAGAAATCGAAGGCCCGAGTCAGATTTGTATAAAGTTGGTGTAGCTTGACTAGATCAGTAGAAGTCTAGGTATTAGAAAGTCTACCCCAATTTTCATTCCTTCCTTTTATCTATAGCCTTCGCAACCAATTATACAGATCTTGTGGGAGCATACACTAGAATATCTTATACTTGTCACTGGCAGGCTCCGCATAAAAAATATATTCCTTCACTTACTTCACACTCTTTTGATGGAGTTGTGCTTGCTGAGAAATAAACCAATCCACCTGCTCATGGCACCAATCCTAAAGATCCTTTTTAAAAATCCTTCACACCATGTTTCATATCCCTTTGATATGTTTTAGGTCCCGACAATGGAACCATTTGTTGGTTCAAAATTGTAATGGATAGATACCATGGGTTCAAACTCAAGGGCCAAAAAAAATCCTCTATAGTCTAGCATAACGCTGGCATTTTCACCTTCCCCGAAAGAAGTAAGGCATCTTACCTAAGGCGTGTCGAGAATTAAAATAGGAAAGGGACTAGAACCTGAAATCAAGAAGTGTTATGGACAACTATTCATCATCCACATATACACTAGGAAATCATATCACAAGACATGCAACAAGTGCAAAGTAGAGCTTTTGACACAACTAAAGATACATATAACATTCACATTCAAGAAAAATAAAAAATAAAGTGGGCCATATAAACCAACACATTCAAAGGTATAGAACATTCTTGCAACTCCTTTTCATTAAACATATTACATCATTACATCCTAGTACTAAGCCCCCTCAAGAAAAATAATACTCTTCATTGTACAATTCAGCTTAGAAAGGGATGAGCTAAGAACATAAACGATCTCCATAGACAGAACACCAACATTTTAGCATATGATATTTTCCTCCCCTATTATGTTGTCTTTTTCTTTGGATTTTATTGTCTTTATTCACGACCTCGCTCACCTGGACTTCCAGTAATTCCCTTGGATACCACGTTCTTTCCTCTTCAGCAAATTTTTTTACTCAGTTGTAGCTTCCCCTTCAACATAGTTACCGATCAAACGAGAACTATTACCTCAAAACGAGAACTCTAGCCCAAAAAGACTCAAAAAACATGAAAAAATGCCCTCAAAGAAAAAAGTGTGTATTCTATAACGCATTTGGTTTTTTCTCAAGGTCAAATTTCTACATTTTGTAAAATTATGCTAAAAAAAAAATTGTTTCTTGAAAAAAGGATTGAAAAAACACCGTCGAAACAAAACGAGTTGATGTTGGACTAATAAAAAAAAAACATTGTTTCGCACTTTTGACATATTGTAACAATGGAATTAAAGACAACATATTAGGACATTGAAAAATCATAAAATTCTAAAAATTTTGATACATGATGTTAAAGATAAACAAAATCATGTCTGAAGGCCTTATCATTTCAAACCATTTTCATCCATGATGTTAAAGATAAAATACCTTGACTCTAAAAAACCATAAAATTGTGATTGTTTTCAACCATAACATTAAAGATAAAATTTCGTAGCGCATAAAAACCTTAATGACAAGTTGTAAATATCAAGGTTTTAAATGTTAAGTTTTCAACATACTTGAACCATGAAATTATGGAGAAATTATATGATTAAAACAATTTTTAAAAATGAACAAGTAAATGAAATATTTATTATTCCAAGAGTAATTTTAGTTTTAAAGGATAAAAATATATCTATTTTCAAATCCTAGCCTAAGACAAATTTAAATCTAATTGCAACCAAAACCTAAAAATCAACCATCAAAACAAAGTGCCCCCTTTCAATGAGGCATATAATTTTTAAAATTTTTAAAAGTATCTTATACCAAATGGTAACAATATATAATATCATGGCAATATCACTCATAATCTAAAAATTCAACATTAATTTCTATTTTCTTTTTTACTTTTGATCAAAATATCAACATTGGTATATTGAATATAACATAAATTATTTTTGTAATTCATTGTTGCGTTGTCGATATTCTAAAGAGATGAATTCTTCATAATTAAAACAAATAATCCACCAAACATAGAAATGCCTCATAAATGCATGAAACATCATATGGAAGTCGAAATATTTATTTCAAGTTACCATGCAAAGATCAATTACATAAAAATTCCTTAGACAGTTATTGAAAATCAACCATAGGTTCTAGCACACCATCGGAACCTGCATCTTCAGATAAATGACTCAATGCAAATGAAGATGATCCATATTCTTCTCTTTCATCAACTAGTGATCCATCTCAGTCAACATGAATGCCCACCATTTCAGATTTCAAATGTCTTGTAGATATATGACTACATTCTGTAGTGTCCCATCTCAGTAGTAACTGTTCTAGTAGCAATTTCTTCAAAATATTTATGGTCTTCAACCGAAGAGTTCCTCTCTTTTTCAAATTGAAGTCATACAAAATTATGTAAACATCCTCCAATTTTAAGACATCTGTGCAGCGGCGATTTATATTTGTGCCCTTTCTTTTTCTCTTTCTACCAATTTTTATTTCAACTACCATCTCTGGCTTGTACATGCCATTCAAAGGGTAGGTACTTGTGGCATACCAATTTACATCAACAACTGTAATATATTCATTTTCATTAATGGCATTTATAACCTTGGAAATCCAGAATGGATAGCCAAGTGGATCTTCATTTTCTAGCACTACTATCATGCAACCCTCCTTAACATCACATGAGAACCCCTATAAAGGTCTTTCGCATGGCTTTATGTTGTGCACATATTCTTCTAGAATAATGTCGTTCCTCTTTCCTCTACCTGTGGAGAATTAATAATATCTTGATATTGTTGTTGTTCAACAATATTTGTTTCCTCATGTTCATTTTGCATATTTTGTGGCCAAAAAATTGGAGTCTTCAAAAGCGTATCCTCATTTATTGATATTGAAATCATATCACTTTGATTATTGAAAAAAGACTCCCAACAAACTGAATCACTAACATCAAAGTACTCATTTGTATCTCTAATATATATTTTAATTTCATACAGACATTCAAAATAATTTATGTCTCTCTTATGCCTTTGTGCATTATGGAGTTCAAGAACTCACTGTAATAACAATATCTTTGATGAAAATATTGGACGCTCTATAATGAACTTCAAAAATTCTAAAACTGATGATGGCCCCCATTTTGCAGCAGTTGAATACTTATTGCCCAATATAATTTTTATCCCATCAATTTTTTTGATACGAAATAATTTGATGTTGGAAGCTAATGTCGTTAATTTTCTCAATGCATTTCTCCGCACCATGCGATCCCAAAATAAACCTTCGCATGTCAATAGTTTCTTCCAACACATGAAAAATAGGCTATGGAATGTAGGATTTCTTAATACATTCAATTAATCATGGCAGGCTCCCAAAACCTTTCCTCCTAAATGTTACCGAAAAACGACTGAAAATTTGATCAATATGGTCATGAGCATGCCCAACAAGAAGGAAACCAACCTTTATCTTTTTAAAAATTCCCAATTCAACGAGCAGTTTATTGCGATGGCAGTGTGGTGCAGGCGTTAAGGAGAGCCACTCAAACTTTCTTACAATTGTTTCCAACTCAGGAGGAGTTTGATCTTGTTCCTTATGATTAGTTTCATTCATCAAATTTGTAAAATTTGATTAATGAAATTCACAATAATCTTGAAAAGTCCCTTAGACAATATTAGCTCTTTGAAAATAATATAAATCCCTTGAAATCAAATTCAATTAAAATCAAACTTAAAATCCCTTGGAAGTATAATATTTTTGCTTGTAAATAGAGATTAAATTTTCCAGATCATAGTATTAAAATGCTATGAATAAATGTTTCAAACCATTGAACAAATACTCAAGCCTTGAGCTTACGCTATCAAACTCATTTAAACTTCTGGCATAAGACATTTTAATCAATTTTTACTCTCTCGAGCCCACACATTCAGATCTCACTCATTTAATAAACACTTTATCAAATGAATAAACGTTGCCCATACCTTATGTTAACTCCCACGCAACTTCCTGTGAGAAAACTGTTTGATTTGTTTAAACCATAATCAAATGAATATCGCATTACTCTATAGCTCGAACTTTATCACATGGATGCAATGTGAAATAGGCATTTATTTTCTGATGACGTGTTGCAATTGCATTGGATCGCATTGCTAAAGGTAAAAACTGCTTCTTGGCCAAAGGTTGTGCGATACCGGTGGTATCACTCCATAAAACCGCTTTCTTGAAAATTCCTTTAACTTCGACCATGTTCAATACGGATTCACCAGATTTCAGATTCGACTTAGACCCTGCTTGGAATTCGATTCTCAGCCTCAATGATATGACTGCAATCCGATCTCAATTAAGAAACACATTGACTCGAATTATTCCTGCAACCTTCACGCAGAGTTAAATATTCCTCGGATTTACTGTATTGTGGCTCAAACACAAAAATTGACATCGATTTATACAAATCGAATCTCTTCTTCTCCGTGTGCAACTTAATGGCATGGATAAAATGAAAAATCGAACTTCGTCAATCGGAAACAGAGTTTCATTCAGTTCAAACACAGAATCGAGAGTTACCTTGATTCTTTCTTCACACAGGGATTTAATACATATAATCCGATCTGACCCAAATTTGTTAAACAGAAATATCAACGGAATTTCAAAAAGACAAGATTCTTCCTTTTCGTAGATGTTGATATACATTAAAATGGCATTCAAATTAACACGGGATATATATGACTCGGCAGTTTCAAACAGAATTGAAACCCTCCTTCATACAGTGAACACATAGATTCGATTCACTCTCAATTTCTTACACAGAGATATCAAACTCAATAAGATTTCGAAGGTGAAAAGCCTTCGGGGATTGCCAATATAAACAATAGTTTAGAAATTTTGCAATATTTATTAAATCAAATCCTCACAAATAATTCTTCTTTGGCCAACTCCAAATTCCTCACTCACAGAGGTTAAAATTTATAGTTCTTATTATATAACAGATACTTCCTCAATTAGGATCAATTTTCCTAAATTGAGACAGAATCCTATTTTCCAAATATCCTCCTAAAATCTATCAACTGAAGCTAGATATGCTCAAAAATCTCACACCTATTCAAACAAATTATAATAAATCTATTTAAATATACTCTCCTAATTTATTACAGAAATAAATAATAACAATTTTTTTGAGGGACTCAACCCTCTCAGTAAAATTTGACTTTCACCCATCAGTGAATGAATTTTAAACTCATCTAGCCACAACATGTGAACAATATTTCACATTGTTGGCTAAACTCTAATGCCCCTGCATCAGACTCCCGAGGACAAAATTCTTCATGGGCTCCTGTCCATGAGCTCCTCCACAGAACTGCCCAGTTTTTGCAACATAGCTTCTGTCATCCAAGTAGCATCCTCAATTGGTTGGTCCTTCCATTTGATCAAGTATTGGAAATACTCCTGTCCTCTGGTTTTCTTGAATACTTTCTTGTCTAAGATCATCTATGGTTGTAATGGCTGTGTTGTAGGTAACTATTTTACCTATTCAATCTGCTCTCTGTCTTCTGGTCTTTCATCTGTGCCACCATTTTCATACCTGTACAAATCTACAACATTAAATATTGGATATATTCCAATATCATATGGCAATTCAATTTCATAGGAATTTGCAGAAAACTTTCTCAATATCCTGTATGGTCCTATCTTTTTGAACTTCAGTTTGTTATACTGCCTCTTTGGAAATATGTCTTTCCTCAAGTGAGCCAAAACTAAATCACCATCTTCAAAATTAACTTTTCTTCTGCTTAAATCTGCTCTGCTTTTGTACTTGATACTGTTGTCTTGTAGCTATTGCTTTACCTGCTCATGTATTGCTTGAATCTCTAAAGCAAACTCCTCTCCTTCAGCACTTTTCATTTATGCTTTCCCCAAGTTCCTCAATTCATATACTCCTCTTGGGTGCATCCCATAAACAATATGGAATGGACTATGTCCTGTACTTCTGTTCAGTGAATCATTTTATGCATATTCTGCCTATGGTAAGATATAATCCCACTGCTTAGGATGTTCTCCTACAAGTATTCTCAAAAGATTACCCAAACTTCTGTTTACTAGCTCAGTCTGTCCATCAATCTGAGGATGATAAGTTGAGCTGAAACTCAGTTTAGTACCAAGATTCTTCCACAATGTCCTCAAAAAATGACCAACAAACCTGGTATCTCTATCAGAAACAATACTTTTAGGCAACCCATGTAATCTAACAATCTCTTTGAAAAACAAATTGGCAACATGAGTAGCATCACTGGTTTTATAACATGGAATAAAATGTGCCATTTTTGAAAATCCGTCAACAACAACAAAAATTGTATCATTCCCTCTCTGTGTCTTAGGCAATCCTAAAACAAAATCCATACTTACCATATCCCAAGGTCTGTATGGAATATGCAATGGAATGTACAAACCTACATTCTGGCTTCTTCCCTTAGCATACTGACAAATTTTACAAATTTTCACAAATTTTTCCACTTCAAATCTCATCTTTGGCCAATAATAAAAATGACTCAACTGCTCATAAGTTTTATCAGTACCAAAATTTCCAGCAAGTCCACCACTATGTTTCTCTCTAATTAAATTATCTCTCATGGAACAATTTGGTATACACAATTGATTTCTTCTCAACAATAAACCCTCTTGTAAGAAATAATCCACCCACTAACTTCTATCTATCAAAATAGGATTAGAGCATGCTTCGAATGCTTCCTTGAAATCCAAATCTGTTTTATAGAGTTCTTTAAGAAAATCAAAACCTACCACTTCAATTTGACTTTATTGAACAAGAATGTTCTTCCTACTCAAGGCATCAGCTACCTTATTTTCTTGGCCACTTATGTGCTTCAAAATAAAGTTAAAAAATTGAAGATATTCAACCCATTTAGCATGTTTTTGATTCAATTTAGGCTGCTGCATAATGTATTGTAAAGCATGATTATTTGAATATAGTACAAATTCTTTAGACATTAAATAATATCTCCACTTCTTCAATGAGTGTACTATTGCATAAAACTCTTTGTCATAAGAAGAGTACTTTCTTCTTGTCTCATTCAGCTTCTCACTGAAATATGCTACAGGCCTATCTTCTTGACTCAATACAACTCCAATAGCTTCTCCACTGGCATCACACTTCACTTGAAATGGTTTATTAAAATCAGGCAAGACTAAAACAGGTTTCTCGGTTATTTTCTGTTTCAAAACCTAAAAATTCTTTTCAGCTTCAGCAGTCCACTTGAATGGTTCTTTGTCCTTCTTTATGGTTTCAATGATAGGTGCATTAATATTGCTAAAATTCCTTCTAAATTTTCTATAAAAACTAGCAATTCCATGGAAACTTCTTACCTCAAAATCACCTTTTGGTGAAGGCCACTCCACAATTGCCTTTACCTTTTCTGGATCCATCTTTAACCCTTCAGCAATAACAACAAAACCCAAATATACCAATTCTTCCTTCATGAATGAACATTTCTTCAGATTTATCAACAACTTATCTTGATGTAATTTCTTCAAGACATAATTAAGATGCCTCAAGTGCTCTTTTTTTTTTTTTGCTGTGAATTAATATATCATCCAGATATACTATTGCAAATTTACCAATAAATTCCTTTAATACTTCATTCATGAGCCTCATAAAAGTACTAGGTGAATTTGGTAAACCAAAGGGCATTACCATCCACTCATACAATCCCTCATTTTCTTTAAAGGTTGTTTCCCATTCATCACCTTCCCTTATCCTAATTTGATGATACCCACTTTTTAAATCTAGTTTTGAAAAATATCTTGCTCCACTCAGACAGTCCATTAAATCTTCAATTCTGGGCAAAGGAAATCTATACCTAATTGTTATCTTGTTGATTACTCTTGAATCAGTGCACATTCTCCAACCTCCATCTTTCTTCGGACTCAACACCGTAGGTATTGCACAAGGACTCAAACTTTCCCTGACCAAACCTTTGTCAACCAACTTCTGCACTTGCTTTCTGATTTCTTCATTTTCTGTAGGAGTCATTCTGTAAGCTGCTTTGTTTGGCAAATTTGATCCTGGGATCAAAGCTATATGATGGCTGATTTTTCTTACAGGTGGTAACTCATTAGGCAAATCATCCACAATGATATCACAATAATTGTCCAACATTTCTTGAATTTCGATTGGAAAATCAGAAATTTTAGTAGAAGTATACTACTTTAGGTTTGCAAACTAAAGCAACATTTACCTCTTCATCTTCAATCTGCTGCAAGTATTCTTTCCCACTCAGCAATAAAGCCTTTGGATCAGAATTTTTTCTTGATGTATCTCCTTCTTCCATAGGTAACAAGGTTTGATACATACCATCCTTGAAAAACTTGTAGGTGTTCCTCTTTCCATCATGCATTGTTGCTCTATCATACTGCCAAGGTCTACCCAGCAGTATGTGACACAAGTCCATAGGCATCACATCACACATTACTTTATCTTTGTAGCTGCCCATCTGCAACTCTATTTCACACTGTTCTTTCACAATCAGTTGATGACCCTTCTGAAGCCATGACACCTTTTAGGGTGTTGGATGTTCCCTTGTCTTCAATTTCAACTTCTTTATCACCTCTGTAGAGACCAAATTTTCTGTGCTACCACTGTCAATGACTAATTGACAGCATTTCCCTTGAACTTTTCATACACTCCTGAACAAATTTTTCCTCTGTGCTGGTTCAGCAACTTCCTTTGTTTGCTTCAGCAAAACTTTGTTAACAACCAAAGATTCTCCCTTCTCTGGCACAATTTCTCTCTCTGCTTCAGGCAACTTTGCTACTTCTTCAGTCTGAGCAACAATTGCATTTATCTAACTTGTACCCACATTCTCTTTCTCTGGACACTCATAGGCTCTATGTCCCAATTTTTTACATCGGTAACATCTCAATTCCCTTCCTCTGCTTCTGCCTCCTCTTCCTTTGTAGGAATTTCTTCTGCCACTTGCATCACCTTCTGTGTGTGCATGCTGAGGTGAGCTGTTGCTAGCTCCATGTCTTGATGCTATAGATCTCCCTCTACCACCTTGACTTCCCTTTCCTCGAAAAGTACCTCTTCCTTTGGCAGACTGCTTTCTCAGCAGTTTCTCTTCAGCTTTCAAGGCCATTTTATAAGCCTCTTCTACTGTCTTAGGAGACAATCTGCTTATTTCATCTTGGATCTCCAATCTAAGACCATTTACATACCTGGAAATATTCTCTGCTGTGTCCTGGATCTGTCTAGCTCTTATGCTCACTTTGTAGAATTATACTGTGTACTCTTTCACGGTCATTAGTCTCTGTCTAAGATTTTGCATTTGTCTAAATAATTTAAGCTGATAATCACTAGGCAAGAATTTACCTTTCAGCTTTACCACCATTCTGCTCCAACTCTTGATTGGTTGTTTGCCAGCTCTCCTTCTCTCTGCTTGCACTCCATCCCACCAAAGTGTTGCATGTCCTTTTAACCTTGTGACTACAAATTTAACTCTCTTGTCTTCACCCATATATTCATAGTAAAAGCATTTATTCATCTCATTGATCCAGTGTATCAATTCCTCTGGATTCAATCCTCCTGCAAAAGCTGATACTTCAAGTCTAGGCTTGGATGTAGATCCTGAAACTTATTTAAATAATCTCATCTCAGGAGTAAGCTCATCATTTCCTCCTTCTTCTTCTTCAACTTCAGCTTCACTGACATCTTCAGGATCCCTCGTTTGTCCTACTTCAATTGCCTCCAATCTGGCTTGGATCTATTGCATAGTCTCCAGTACTTCTGCATTAGCAACTGGCCTACCTCTTCTTCTACCAGCAGCGCCTCTACCAATTCAGACAACCATGCTGGATTTCTTCTTTTGACTCTTGGAATTTTGTTCAATCTCTGATAAATTCTCTGATGTCTGCTCTAATACCACAAATGATGGCAGTGTGGGTGCAGGTGTTAAGGAGAGCCTTTCAAATTTGCTCACAATTGTTTCTAACTCCAGAGGAGTCGGGATTAATTCTTCGTTTTCATTTTCATTCATCAAATTTGTAAAATTTGATTAATGAAAATCACATTAATTTTGAAAAGTCCCTTAGACAATATTAGCTCCTTTGAAGATGTTATAAATCCTCGAAATCATAAGCTCATTTAAACCCAAGTTTTAATACTCTTCAGAAATATAAAATCCTGACTTGTAATTGCTATGAATAAATGTTTCAAACCCTTTGAAACCAATACCTAACCTTGAGCTTATGCTATCAACTTATTGGAGTGATCATCATAAAACATTTTAATCAATGTTTAGTTCCTCGGGCCCACATATTCAGATCTCAAATGTTAATAAAAATTTGCAAATGGAAAGAACAATGATTATAACTCACCTTAACTTCCGTGAAAGTTACCATGCGAATGTCATTGGATCTCTGGAAAATCTAATCCAATGGAAATCGTGTTATTTCCACCACTGAACTTTAACACGCAAAGGCAACGCGATATTAGTGGTTTTGTGGATATGATGTGTCCAAAATTTATTGGATCGCGCTCTAATTTCTGAAACCACTCCTCAACCCAAAAGGCATGCGAGACCAGTGGTATTCCTTTCAAAACCGCTCAACTCAAATGGACACGTTCAACTCAAGATTGTCACGGTATTTTGCTCCTTTCAAACCCGGCTTCTCTACCTTGATACTATGGATCGATCTAAATCGATATTTCTTCTAGCAAACAGAGTTTCAACGTCAGATTTAACATGCTCAAAATCACAGGTTGAGCATTACTTGCATTCTTTATCAAAAAAATCAAAACCTCATCAAATTCTCTGTATTGGGACTTTAACACAGAAATCGGTATCGATTTCTTTCGATTGATTCCTCTCTCGATTCCGCTCAGTAATTCTTAACACAGGGTTATTTTAATAGCAAATGGATTCGAAAAAAACCAGAACCTCTTCATACAGAGTTTTATAGAAACCGTATGAATCAAATGAAGCTTCAAGGAACAAATTTGTTCTTCACGCAGAGATTAATGATTCAAATCCTCTGCAACATAATAACTCGGGAATTTAAAAAGAATTGAATCCTCTTTCATACAGTCATTGCATAATTTTGATTCACACTAACTGTATACACAAAGATATCAAACTTAATAATATTTTGAAGGTAAAAAGCCTCCGGGGATCGCCAGTATAAACAGTGATTAGAAATATTGCAATTTTTATTAAAACAAATCCTCACAAATAATTCTCTTTGGCCAACTCCAAATTCCTCACTCATAGAGATTATAATTTATAGTTTTATTACAAAACAGAGAATCCTCAATTAGGATCGAATTTCCTAAATTGAGATAAAATCCTACTTGCCCAATATCCTCCTAAAATATATCAACTGAAGCTAGATATGCTCAACAATCTCACACCTATTCAAACAACTTATCTTCTAAATCTATTTAATTATACTCTCCTAATTTATTACAGAAAATAATAATAACAATTTGTTTGAGGGATTTAACCCTCTCAGTAAACATTGACTTTCACCCATCAGTGAATGAATTTTAACTCATTTAGCCACAACATGTGAACAATCCTTCACATTGCTGGCTAGACTCTAATGCCCTTGCATCAATCAAACATATGTTGAATCGAAGTGTTCACTGCAAAACATACATTCAAAAGGAATTTCACTAAGAACATCAGGGCCCCCACGAGTAGTCGATACTCGATAGGATTTGCTAGCACGGGCCCAATAGCGTTTCCACTCAACTTATTAAATTTGAGTTCCATCGGTGTCAAGACAGACTTAGAGTCCACCATACCAAATCTCTCCAGCAGCTTCACGACATATTTTCCTTTATAAAGGAAAATCTCGCTTGGCCTCTAGCAGACCTCCAAGCCTAGGAAGTAATGCATCATTCCTAGGTCCTTCATCTCAAACTCGGAAGCTAGCTCCCTCTTACACTGATGAATGAGAGGGTCAACACCTGTCAAGAAGAGATCGTCCACATAGAGAACCAAAATAGAGGTCTTTCTCTATCACCCTTAAAATAAAGGTTCGGATCAGCCTTACTTCGAGTGAAGCCCAACTTCATCAAGTAGCTATCTATCCTCTCGTACCAAGCCCTGGGGGCTTGCTTCATTCCATAGAGGGATTTCTTCAACCTGAATACATGGGTGTCTCTATCTCGGACTTCGAACTCGGAGGTTGCTCCATATACACCTCTTCCTTTATAGATCCATGTAGAAAAGTGGCCTTCACATCCATCTGATGTAGACTCCATCCTTGCGTAGCAACAAGGGAAATAATAGATCGGATGGTGGTATAGCGGGCCACAAGAGAAAATATATCATCATAATATATGCCTTCTTTTTGAGAGAAGCCTCAGGCAACGAATCTTGCCTTGTAATTTTTAGCACTTCCATCAGATCCATGCTTGACCTTATAGAGCCATTTCGAGGTGACAAAAGATTTGTCCTTTGGTCTTGGGGCCACTTCCCAGACATCATTTTTCATAATGGACTCATATTATTCGTGCATAGAATCCTTCCAAACTTGATGCTTTACGACTTCTTAAAATGATCTAGGCTCAAATTGTACTAACATACTCATGGCTGCTAGATACCCTTGGTATCTCTTCGGCTTCTTGCTTTCATGGATTGTCCCCATTGGGGCAACATGTCTCTTGGCATCTGTGAGAGTATCCCTGAGCCATGAGGGTCTTCTATTATTTGAAGGAGGTGGATCAATGGGATTCATAGGTCCTTCAACATCGGGCATCAGGCCATCCATCAATTCTTCCTTCTTCCCTGCTTCTTCATCTTCTTTGTCATCCTTGGAGCTAGGAAGGTTTCTCACTTTCTTAAGGGTAGCATCTTCATCGAAGGTGACATTGTGGCATATATCCAATTTTCTTTGACCAAGCACATAGATTCTATATGCCTTCAAAGTTACATTGTAGCCCACAAACACTCCCTTCTTTCCAAAAGCATCCAACTTGCTTCTCTTTTCTTTCGGCATATGAAAGTAAACAGGACAACCAAAAACTCTAAAATGAGAAACATCAGGTTTCTTACCAAAGAAAAATACTTCGAGAGTTTTGGAGTCCAGATCGGAATGTGAGCATCTATTTTGAACATACACAACAGTGTTCACAACTTCTCCCCATAGAAACTTCGGAAGACCTTGGTCACATAGCATGGCGCAGGAAGCTTCCACAATGGTTCTGTTCTTTCTTTCAGCATCACCATTTTTCTTAGGAGTGTAAGCAGTTATGGTCTCCCTCTCAATGTCAACTTCTCTGCAAGTGTCTTCAAGTTCATTTTTAATATTTGGGCATCCATGACACCACCTCCCTTACTTCGAGAAGGGTTTTTTCCAGTGCGATAACTATGTTTGAAGAGTTGTGTTACATGACATAGTCCCTAGTGGACTTCCTCCAACCTGGTAGAGTGTATCAACTCTAAAACCAATAGTAACATATTCCTTGGATATCTTCTCCCAGATGTAACGTACCATTCCATCACTGAATGCCACCTTGAACCCTTTTTCTTCCATTGCCGAAATGGACACAAGGTTCTTCTTCAAATCAGGTATGTATAACACACCTTGTAATCAGAAAACTTGACCTTGAGATAGATAGAGGGTCACAGTCCTTGACCCTTTCACGGGATAGGTGGCATTAACTCCAAGGATAATTTCCAGATTGGTATCCTTCTCAACCAAATCAGAGAGGGATTCTTTGTAACCAGTGACGTGCCTTGAAGCACCACTATCAATCAACCAGACATCTATGGTGTCAGGTGGAGATGCAACAGAGAGGGCAGATACAAGAATAAATTCATTTCCCTTATTAT
>JAXQQM020065849.1:0-62142 GCA_034641835.2 Pinus albicaulis | reverse complement strand
ATGTCCTAGGCACTGGTCTTTCACAACTCAAGGCTGTCTCTAGGATTGACAACATAGTCCATCTTGAATAGTCACTTTGAAGGTGTTTTAAAGTCTGATTGAAGAATCTAGGAGTTCCTTGTTCTTTAATCATCACTTATTTGTTATCTTAAATATTTTCTTTGTCTGAAGGTAAATAACTAGAGAATTTAGGATGATAACTCTATTTCATCCTCCACCCCCACTCATAAACCCTCCTCTTATAAATCCTCCTTGGGTTCCATTACCTCCCATCATGGAAGTATGTTATGCCCTCCTGGTACTACCACAACCTTTAATGCCTATGCCACAGGACTATCAATCTAAAATCCCTCAATTTAATGGAACTGATCCTACAACTACCCACAAGCATGTAGACAAGATAAATTATGCTTTTGACTACCAAGAAATAGAAGATGAGACTATAAAAATGAGAATGTTTGCCCAAATTTTAGGGGGAGAAGAAAATAAATGGTTCAAGAACTTAACTCCTAATAGCATTCATGATCTCCCTTCCCTTTATCAAACATTCATAAACAAGTGGGAGACTAAGAAAAACCCTCTTCAGATCCTATCAGAATATGAAAACCTTAAGAGAAATGTTGGAGAAAGTGCCCTTACTACTACACTAGGTTCAATAGTGTATATAATGCACTTCCTCCGCACATGAAACCCCCATAAGGCCTAGCCCTAGTAAAATTTCTAGATGGATTTGATCCAGACATGGCTTATCAATTAAGAGAAAGAAATCCCCTTACCTTAGAAGACATGCAAATGGGAGCAGTAAGTGTAGAAGCCAATCTAATTGCTAAAAGGGCTATAATAAGAGCAGAGAAGAGGGTTACATACAAAGAAGAAAATACAGCCTCCACATCTAATGCTAAAATTGATAGTCTAGTTAGGAAAATGGAAAGGATGATGGAGATAATCAACTTAAATGAAAGAACACTTCCTAGGGAAAATCAAAAAAATCCTAAAAATAGAAACAATAAACCAAAAATTCAGAAGAGACACTCCTCAAATAAGACAAAGAGAAAGTGACCAACAAGTTAGAACTCCTTTCCAAGAAAACTATGTAGATGAAGAGGAAAGAGAGATTGAGGATCCAGAAGAAAACCATGTGAATCTAATAGGCTCTGATAGTGAGGACATTTTTTTTCTCACAGAAGAAGAACAAGGTTTGTTTTCCCCAAACCAAACTGAAAGGATATATGAGGATTCTGAAGAATACAAATTAGGATTTGAAAATGCTCTCATGGAGGTTCATAGGCAGTATGACCTCAGAAGTAGGAAAACCCAAGATATCCCCAAGAGGAACAAACTAGAAATTTCTGCTAAGAAGACCCCTAAAAAAACTCCTAGAAAGACAACAAAAAATACAAACACCTTGGCTAAGAATTCTGATCAAAGAAAAAACAAAATCATCCAACATGATGGTGACCAAAGATGCACTAGTACATCAACTAGTGGCCCTTTAAAAACTCTTTTAACTGAGATTCCGAATAAAAATCAGCAAACCAAAGTTTTTGAAAGAACAATGTCTGATAAAACCGATGTAAATTTACCAAGAACATAGACACCGTTCGTTATTGAGAGTGAAATTTCCAAGATAAAAATATCCATATCCCTTACTGAATTAGTGACTCAAGATGTATATAGATCTCATGTTTTGAAGGCTTTAAACATAGGAAATGACACCAATACTCTAAATCTGACTGATGACAAGCCAAAATTGTTGTTTGGACCAGAGGTAGAGGGAAAGTTTCAAAAGGGAGTTGTGCCTCCATTCTATGTCATTTTGAACATCCATGACAAAATCCTACACAATGCCACGCTAGACTCCGGTGCTTCACATAACCTCATGCCAAAGGTAGTGATGGAAATATTAGGCCTCGAAATAACTAGACCATACAAAGACTTGTACTCTTTTAATTCAAATAGAGTTAAATGTCTGGGCCTAATCAAAGATCTATGTGTCAATCTGGCACAAATACCAGCCAATATCTTAGTCATGGATATTGTAGTGGCTGACATTCCCCCAAAATATGGCATGCTCTTATCTAGATCATGGGGAGCCAACTCCAAGGAAACCTCCAAATGGATATGACATATGCTACCATTTCGGTCTTTAACCAAACAAGAAGACTATATAGAGAATCTCACATGAAATACATGGTAATCAGCCAAGATAGGCCAAATAACACCCCTCTCTATTCTTTCCATTTAGATATTGATTCATTTATTTTGTACAATGAAGATGACATTAATGAAAAAGTAGTTCAAAAAGAGGAAGAGCAAGACCTGTCAGAACAGTCAAACCAAAAAAAAAATGAAGAACATGACAGCCAAAACCCTAACAGTGATGCACAACGACATAATGGCGAATCTGAACTTGAAATTCTTTGGAACATGAGCTTTGATGGTTCTTGTGGCAAAGCTGGTTTAGGAGCAAGTGTTTGGATACAGAACACTAATGAAGTTCACTCTTACAAGCTAGATTTTCAATGTACAAACAATATTACAGAGTATGAAGCTCTTCAATATGCTAAAAAGTATAGGAGCTAAGAAGATTTATATTCAAGGAGATTTCAAGTTAATTATTAGGCAAATCAAAGGAGAATATTTAGCCAAAAAACCTAGGCTAAGAGAATATAGAAATGCTACCTTAGACCTCCTAAAAACATTTGAAAAATATGAACTTACCTCTATCCCAAGAACTGAAAATAGCCTTGCAAATGAACTAGCTTTTGCTGCCAGCACTTACCAACTACCTCATGCCAATGAAAAATACACGGTAAAGGTCAAAAGCAGACCAATAGTCCCAGATAACATAGATTATTGGAAATTTTTTGAAGGTGACAAACATATTGAAGACTTCTTGCAGTCCAAAAATGAGTTTGAAATTCAAAAACTAGAATCGTATCATGAAAATGACTGCACCATTGAGGAACAAACACACAAAATAGAGCCACCTTATGTTGTTGATATAAATATTCTAGAACACCCTCATGAGGCAGAATTGTGTGAAGATTCAGACAAAAGGGACCTTGAGGTATTGCAATGCAAAGACAACTTATTGCCAAAAGGACTTGCACCCTTAGAAGAACTGTTTGATTTCAATGATGTTGCTAGGAAGCCTAAAATGGAATCCACCGAAACAGATGTGGAAGAATGCAACATAGGTAGTGAGGAAGAGCCTAAAATGATAAAACTGTCCAAAACACTACCAGCTCTTATAAAACAGAAATACATTGAGCTATTCAAAGAATTTAAGAATGTGTTTTCCTAGGGCTATGAGGACTTGAAGTCCTATGATACAAACATCATTTAGCATAATATTCCTCTCAAGGAGAACCAGAAACCATTCAAGCAGAAATTGCGTAGGATAAACCCTATTCAGGGAAAATTTTAAGAACCCCCCTAAATTTATATGTATAATAAATGGGCGAATCCCCATGATACATAGGAAAAATGGAAGGTTATAATATGTATATATAATTTTTTTGGCGAATCTCTCACGATATTATATTATCTTGTAAAATCATGGCGAATCACCAGTACAAATGGTCAATAACCAGTACAAATGGTGAATCACTAGTACAAAAGGGTGAATCATTGTCTAGTGGAGTTCGTGGTGTTGGTTCCAATGAATATATGGTAGTTGAACCAAGAGTTGAAGGAAGCGAACCACCGAGACCAAGCATGACACATGGTGACTCGTGAGGGAAGTAGTTCTCCTGCAGTTTGGAAAACATTTTCTTCTAGTTATGTTAAGTGTAATGTTGTTGCTCATGCTACTACTAGCACTGATATTGAGGTCGGAGAGGAGTTTGAGGAGTCCTTGGACTCTGAGCCATCTGATGTTTATGTAGTTGCTCGTGATGATCCCATGTGTAGTAGTGGTGATGAGTTTGATTAGTGATCGTGAAGGCAACATAATATTCAAATTTAAACAGACCCATTACAAAAATTCCATGAAGAGAAAGCTCTAGCAAAAATATTGTCATGAAAATATAGATTCTATAGAATTATTAGAACTCCCTACTTCTCTATAAATAGATCCATGAGATGAAGAATATGGTAAAAAAATGGGGACCGATATGTTTTATGGAAAGGAAAACTATTCCTGTTGAAATTCTTTCAGATGTAGAGACTTGATAGTTTTCAGTGAAGGAAATCTTTCTGAGCTTAGGGATTTCTCAGAACCTTTTTTAGAGAGATCACCACAATGTATGAAGTTATATTAGAATTTTATAGGCTATATGCATTGTAGATTTGGATGTTAGAAGTGGAAGAAAACTCTTCAAACATTAGCAAAATATATCACTTCAAAGTTTTGAACTATGCAAAGTTTTGCACTGTACAAAGGTTTTATCTAATATGCAGGCAAAAAAGGCTTCCTTATATGCCTTCAACAATAGTATCACTTAAAACAATAGATTTTCTGTTATGTTGAATAAATAAGCTTTGATGTTGTAAATTCATCTAGTCAGGGCACAATTCGACTTGTCGACTTTTCCACCCACAATGGACTCAAATGGAGGAGCCTTAGAATAACTCCCATCAACCCACACAATAGGATGATCACCTCCCTCCTTTGTAGAGGTCACACATAGAAGAAATAAGTTACAGGAAGAGAGCAGTGCCACCTCAGTATGTAGATTCATGAGATCTTGAGGAGACCCCTTACCTTCACCCATGAGACCCTTGCAATAGTCTCTTTGTCTAGGCCCTTTTTACAATCACATAAGACACCCTCCTTCCCACTGATCCAGGTCTACGCAAAGAGCAGCCTATATGCACAAGATCGGATCTTCCAATTTATCCAAAATTCTCCATCAGGGGATTATTCACTTTAGCTTTAGATGGTAGGAGATATTCACCCACTGGTAATAGTATTTTAGAGGCCATTAGTTTCTCCTAGTCCTCCCTAATTAGTAGGTGATAGCTCCTCCAAACATTGATCGCTTTCTGCAGGAAACCTTCAATCAAGATATTTCTCCTGATTCTGAAGTTCTTGAGAGGGACCCTTTCTTCTATGGGACTCTCAGCTTTGTAACATTTTATATCTTGGATGAATAATTTGACCCTTTAGGTATTTGACCTCAGAAGTTAGATATGCATTTTATAGGAGCTTCACTCATGTTCCCACTAAATAATTTTTATGAAGTACCTTGCAGTACATTAGACCTATTTGTGGTGATTTTCTTTTTGAAGCTCTATATTGCATCCCTCCACTTACAACTATATAGGAAGCTTGAGCAGAGGCAAGATAGAGCTTGAGGAAAGGCTTAATTCCAACCTGAGCACTAGAATATTAATCACATCTTTACACTCTAGACCACAATTGAGGAAGCCCAACATTGCTCTTGGAAAGTTTACTATTGTTTCATAGACTTTCAAAAATGATTTTGAATTTGTCCCCATAGAGCCTTTATTCCACATATTCAGAGATATTGGCATACTCATAGATATTGGCTTTAGTCTTACTGTTCTTCTTGTTTATAGTTTCAATGAATTATTGTCTGTTGGTGTTCCAAGAAATTTCTTCTGGGGGTATGGTCTTTAGTTTTTATCTGCACTTTGTCCTTCAAGTTTATTTGGCTCAAAAAAAAATTGGATCTTAGGCTCTCTTGTAGTGTTTTGTGCTATGAAATGTAGTGTGGTTTTTCCTATATCTTGAATTCACCGTCCTGAATGGAAGTTCGAACCCCTTAAGAACTATTCTGACAACTCTGTTTCTTTCTGCCTATAATATCCATGGATTAGAGAAGCCTAGGAAATCTAAGAAGTTATTTGAAGACATAATGCATTCAATGCAAGAGAACTTCCCTCTTCTCTCTAACTACAACATTATATGAAAACTACCACTAGTGCACTTCTCAAAATGCCATAATTGAGAACAAAAATCCAATAAAAAAAGAAAATTGATTTTATGGAGGAAGAATGCAGTATGTTGAGAAATATGGTCCTTAATCTCAGAAAAGTATCTCATTCTGCTGCTTCAAATCATAGGATATCAACAAATTCAATTCAAGCAAATTCCATAATTCAAGGAATACATATTTCACCAAATGATAGAAGACATGGATCTTGGAAATCAGGACTCTTCCTTCAAACATTGGGCTGAGAGAAGCCAACAGTTTTCATGTCTTTCATAAAATTTTATGTTTAGTAACCAAACTATAATACTAGTTTTTTTCTCAAGGTTGTATACTTGTAAAAAGGATTGGGATTTATACACTGTTGATATTTGCAAACTTTTGATATTTGAAAATTGTTGATATTTGCAAAAAAATGATATTTATAAAATGTTGATATTTGCAAACTGTTGATAAAGAGTTTGCATTCAAATATTTTCAAAATGATTTTTGCATATATATTTTTCGATGATTCCTCTTCAAATTCAAGGGATTTTCACATATTTTTTCTTGTTTTCAGCGACAGTGTAAAGAGGCTTCCTTATATTACTTCAACAACAATATCAATTGAAAAAATAGATTTTCTATTATGCTGAATAAAAAAGCTTTTATGTTGCAAATTCATCCAGTTGGGGCACAATTCAACTTGTCGAATTTTCCACCCACAAAAAACTCAAATGGAGGAGCCTTAAAAATACATCCCATCAACCCACAACAAGATAATCACCTCCCTCCTTTGTAGTCCTCACACATAGAATAAATAATTTACAGGTAGAGAGCAGTGCAACCTCAATATGTAGATTCATGAGATCTCAAGGAGACCCCTGACCTCCACCCATGAGACCCTTGCAATAGTGTCTTTTTCCAAGACATTTTTACAATCACATAAGCCAACCTCTTCCCCACTGACCAAGGTCTCTACAAAGAGAAACCTATATGCATAAGATTATATCTTCCAAAACATCAGATATTCCAATTTATCTAGTCCTCCATGAGGGGATTCTTCACTTGAGCTTCAGATGGTAGGAGAGATTCCCTGACTCGCAATAAAGTTTTAGAGGCCTGCAATTTATCCTTATTCTCCCTTATTAGTAGGTGATAGCTCCACCAAAAATTGATCACTTTCTACAGGAAACCTTCAATCAATATATTTCTCCTGATTCTCAAGTTCTTGAGAGGGACCCTTTCTTCTCTTGGACTCTCAGCATTGTAACATTTTATATCTTAAATGAATAATTTGACCCTCTAGGTCTTGGACCTCAGAAGTTAGATATTCCATTATAGGATTTGCACTCATGCTCCCACTACATACTATTTATGATGTACCTTGCAGTCCATTCGACCTATTTTTTGTGATTTTCTTCTTGAAGCTCTATGCTACATCCCTCCACCTGCAACTATTTAGGGAGATTTAGAAGGTGCAACATAGCTATAGGAAATGTTGGATTCCATCCTGAGCACGAGACTATTAATCACATATTTACACTCTAGGCCATAACTAAGGAAGCCCAACATTGTTCCTAGAAAGATTACTATTGTTTCATAGACTTTCAAAAAGTATTTTGACTCTGTCCCCATAGAGGATTTATTCGACATACTCAAAGATATTTGCATCTCAAAAACCCTTTTGTCAACCATTATTCATTTTATATGAGTAAATCCTTGGTCATATATGCACCAAAACACGGGCTATTAGATTTTATCCTAAGTATCATTGGGGTAAAACAAGGTTGCCCCTTGTCCCCTACACTTTTTGGATCTATATTGACAAGTTGGAGTCCTTGCATGAGCACATCCAAGATGGCAATGGTTGCCTTCTACACCATGTCTTAATTTATATTTTGATGTTTGCAGATGATGTGGCCCTTCTAGTCTCATCCCCAGACAAATTGCAAAGATAACCCGATGCCCTGGCCCTTTTTTGTGAGCTTCATCAATTGACTGTCAACCTAGGTAAAAACCAAAGTCATCATCTTCAATGTGTTGAAGAAAATTCTCCCTGATCACCATTTATTTCTCAAAGGAGAGGAGGTCAAGATAACAAACTCATATACTTATCTAGGGGTACTATTCACAAGACCTCACTTTAGTTTGCAACAAGCACTTCAGCCCTAACTCAAAAAGGGCTATGGTTCCTTGGAACTTCTTGAGAGGTAGTGTTTCTCAAATATTTTTCAAGAAATATCTAACAAGATGCCACTCATGCACACTCTTGGCCCAACCCAGAGTTCTAAATGGTTCCAAGGTTTGGGTACCTAGTTTACTAGAGTCTAATTGGTCTTCTACAAAGAGAGTATATATCATCCTACTTTGTCGCATTTTTCAATGCAAGTAGCCAATTCCTCAACCCATCATCCTTATAGAGTTTGCATCTCACCCCTTCCTACTTGAGACAAAGTTTTGTCTTGTCCCTCTTTTACACTATGCTCAAAAATATATTGATACAACAAAGGGGCATGATCGATATCCATACTTGGCCTTTTGCTCATCAGAGTCCATTGCAACAACTACTCCTTCAGCTTGCTCTCCTTGATTCAATGAGTATTATGATGGACCAACTTCCTCCATTAAAATATTCCCTATATGCACATGAACATCTCTTACCAACCAAATAAAAGATGAAAAAAATCATCCAAGAGGATATCTATAGGATGTAAAAATTAAAATGTACGAAGTAACAAATTAAACGATGTAAAAATTTCAATCACACATGCTTCACTTTATAGGACAGTTTGAAGGCCTTAACCTATTAATGTTGTGTTGCTTAAGGTTTGATTCGAAGGACTGAAAAACAAATACAATCTCCATCATGTTCCAACTTTGTGGCTATCTCAAAATACTTTTCAAACATAAAATTACAACATACTGTCACAAGGAGATTACTCACGATTTAACAGATCAGACTTGACATCTTATATTAACAGTTTCCTTTTACATGATTTCAGTCTTCTGCCCATTAATATAGATGCCCAGATATAGTAAGAGATATGATCTATACTTAAATATTAATAGAGACTAGAATAATTTGGTTTCCTTGTAGGGTAAGGAGGAATGGGAGTAAATACCTCATGTTCATGTCAATTTTACTGGGATTGAAAGGGGGTAACTGTAGAGAGATAGGGTCTAAGAGGGTGGACACAAATTTTTTTAAGGGTAATGAGATATAAAAGTTAAGTTGCCTCAACTAACTCTCTCTTGGTATGGGTATCTAGTCATCTGAAACAATGTTTTATAGCCTATAAATTCTCAAAAAAATATGAGTGGTTTTAAAGTCTGGAAGACGTCTGAAACAATAGAGTGTGAAGTAGTAAAGTTAAAAACATAGATAGTATGAATTGAAGAAAGCCAAATTTTATATTATAATAACCTCCCCATTTAAAGGCTTTAATAGGATTATTGTTGGATGCATCCATCCAGACATTGAACAAAAATGCAGTTTGCAAATTGTCCTGACTTCCAAACTTAATCATTGACTCAGTTACTCTTGTTTATCTTTGTAAATTTCTGAAATGTCTATGCTAAATTTTATTAAAATTCACATCAGTAATAGGTAATGTAAAAAATGCAATGCCTGTGCTAATATGTAAGTCAATAATAAGAGATAATCCAATGAAGAGTACATTGAGATCAACTTAAATATGTATCACCAAATACATGTTTCTTTTAGGAAACGTATGCATGTTTAGATACTTTTTTCATAAATTAAGGAAAATTCAACCTCATATAAACTATCTCGAGTCTTAAACATTGGTTAGTATACATTCAACATTAGGCCAATACGATGAGACTTGAAAAAATCCCAGAACAAACTTGTCAGTTTTGTTGCTTGCCCGATTTACTAGATAGGATCCTTAAAGAGGTTAGAAATCTTGTTGATTTGTATCAATCTTAAAATTTCATCACCAAGATATTGTTGCCACAGGTTTTAAATTGGTTAAAATTCTCACCATTCATTATATATTCTGGAGCAACATAACCATATGTTCCCATAACTCGAGTTGAAACATGTGTGTTGTCTCCCTCAGGTCCATCTTTTGCTAGTCCAAAATCAGACAGCTTGGCATTATATTCCTGCATGAAGTACATATCTCTCCATAAAGACTTCAGAGAATCCAAAGTATGACACTGAGCCATATCATAATTTTGAAGTTGTAGGTACAAACCAAATCTAGAAAAATATTGGATGTTTTAAAATCTTGATAAGTCACTGGTCTTTTAGCCCCTCCATGAAGAAATGCAAGATATTTTGCTGCACCCAATGCAATTTTTATCCTGATAGACTAGGGGAGTGGCATGGACCCTTCTACATGCATAAGGGACGTACCATTAGACATCAAAGATCTAAATATATTTTTCAAAATACAAATTTACAAATTGGGATTAAGACTCTCTAGAAGGACAAAGAATAATTATGTAGCTACTCATTGCCAAAAAATGTGAAAGCCCCACAACACTGATGCTCAAAAATGAGATTTAACCAAGGGAGGCACATATTTCCTTGTGTCCAATAGAAGTTGACAAATCCAAACTGAGGATCCCAAAAGTTAATGAAAGAAAAGCAATTCATAAAGTATTCAATAAAGAAACATAGAGTTTGTTTTGGGTAACATCATCAACATATAGTATGCTCTTCAACCAAGATGACCTAAAAATTCCATATCAGCCAGTGAATTTTTTTGCACAGAAATATTCTAAGAAGAAATTTCAACAAATCCTCACCAAAAATGGATTTTTGTTCAGAAATGTACCCCACCATCTAATCACATTACAGAAACAAACATTAAAATTTAATATCTAACAATATTGAGTGTTCTGTCAAATTTAAAAATCATTCATGCTATGCTAAATGAATTTGATAACTTGGACGCAAAGACCAACTTTTATCATATTCTTTCCATAAATGTTAGATCCATTCAAATGTGGAAAAATTTCTGAATTCTTCACTACTTTGAAACTTGTAGTTGAGTGTTTTTATCATTTATGTTGAATGGGTAGATCTAGTTGTTGTTTTATCATTATGACTTATGTAAATAAAATCCTTATACCAACAAATTGCATTTTATATAATCTAATGGAGCCTTTAAGTATCATTTTAAGCAATACATTGTAGTATCCTATAGGCGCCTACATACTTTTCTACTTCATTTCTTCTAGACACAGATCCTATGCTCAAAAACAATTAATATCATCCTATATTTTGTAAATATGAGTTCATGCCTCCGACATTAAAATAAAATATTAAATTTGTGGATTTAGATGCCTCAGTTTCTAGCATTCAAGTAAACAAATTCAAGTTCCTATGGTGATTATCTCGGTGTTTGTTTGGATACAGATCTGATATATATGTCTGAAAATTATGAATGGACCTAAAAATATATGTCTTGACATATTGACAAACAACCTCAACAATATTATAGAATTCATATTACATGACATTCTCAAAAAACATATGTTTTTTAGAATGAATGTGGCAATATACTAAACATTCATTTGATCTCTTAGTGTATAATGATTGTCTAAGCATATATTCTGTCATTTAGAGGTGACAAACCTATTTGGTCTCTCAATAAAAATCTTGGCACATCTATAATATCTTCATCATGTAATGGGTGTGGTGTCTTTGTGACTATAGTGAATGTAACTCTTGGGACAAGATCTTTAACTTCTCTAGTCAAACTGTCTTATAATGGCAGTATTAGAATGTGTATGAAGGACAAAACTCAGATTCATGTGATGACTATCTCGACACCCATGAGATAAGGTCAATTTTTATATGATTCAACATTCATTATCAACACTTTTACATAAGTAGAATATTCAACATGCAGACCTGACACTCCTGTGAAGAAGGGTTAACGTAATAGTGGCATATCCATGGAATTTCAAGTTCTATGATGATAGAAACAGTATCTTGAAGTGGTGATTCCATTAAAACATTCAAGGCATAAAAATCCAAACAAAAATAATAAGCACACAATCCAACTCGCACTTAAAATAAATCAATGTTTGAGGTCCTAAAGGAGACTAAAAACCCCCAAAACATTATTCTTTAACAATATGT
Organism: Pinus albicaulis; assembly: GCA_034641835.2. NCBI lineage: Eukaryota > Viridiplantae > Streptophyta > Pinopsida > Pinales > Pinaceae > Pinus > Pinus albicaulis. The sequence continues at coordinate 50,142 of JAXQQM020065849.1, read as the reverse complement.
TTTTGAAGCATAAGAATACCTTTCTTAGAGTGGGAAATCCTCCCCTGTGTCATTGGCTTGAGAAATAATTCTCCTTTGTATCAATGTATTAAGAAACAATGCTCCTCTATGTCATTGCCTTGAGAAACAATACTCATGTGTGTTGCTAAACATAATAGTGATAGTGAGATGATTATTAAATAATGATTATAAAGATGATTATAAAGAATGAGCCTCATATATTAGATAGCTTCTTGTTGGGATATCTTTGTGATTCTATTACCTATGGTCAGAGATACACTGCCAATTCCATGGATATTCTGATGTTGGTGTGATGGGTGGAAAGAGAACAAGAAATCATAATACCTCTATATTATTACAATCGCCTATTTAGGGGAAAAAAAACACAAGAAATACATAGTGTCTATTTATTATTTTTGAGATATTATAGAATTTCTATGAGAAATAAATTTAAATATGTATACATTTTTGTCAACACGGGAAATCATAGAAAGGTGGAAAGTGTTTTTTATTCGAAGCACATTGATGAAGCCATTATATCTAAGCACATTGATGAAGTTGTTCTAAACTATTATCAACGTTGCCTTTGTAAGTTAAATAATTATGTTTATAATTCTTAATAATCATCTCACTATCACTATTATGTTTAGCAACACACATGAGCATTGTTTCTCAAGGCAGTGACATAGAGGAGCATTGTTTCTTAATACATTGATACAAAGGAGCATTATTTCTCAAGCCAATGACACAGGGGAGTATTTCCCGCTCTAAGAAAGGTATTCTTATGCTTCAAAACCATATTGTTAAAGAATAATGTTTTGGGGGTTTTTGGTCTCCTTTAGGACCTCAAACATTGATTTATTTTAAGTGCGAGTTGGATTGTGTGCTTATTATTTTTGTTTGGATTTTTATGCCTTGAATGTTGTGATGGAATCACCACTTCAAGATACTGATTATATCATCATAGAACTTGAAATTCCATGGATATGCCACTATTATGTTAACCCTTCTTCACAGGAGTGTCAGGTTTGCATGTTGAATATTCTACTTATGTAAAAGTGTTGATAATGAATGTCGAATCATATAAAAATTGAGCTTATCTCATGGGTGTCAATATAGTCATCACATGAATCTGAGTTTTGTCCTTCATACACATTCTAATACTGCCATTATAAGACAGTTTGAGATCACAAGTTAAAGATCTTGTCCCAAGAGTTACATTCACTATAGTCACAAAGACACCACACCCATTACATGATGAAGATATTATAGGTGTGCCACGATTTTTATTGAGAGACCAAATAGGTTTGTCACCTCTAAATGACAGAATATATGCTTATACAATCATTATACACTAAGAGATCAAATGAATGTTTAGTATATTGCCACATTCATCCTAAAAAACATATGTTTGTTGAGAATGTCATGTAATATGAATTCTATAATATTGTTGAGGTTGTTTGTCAATATGTCAAGACATATATGTTTAGGCCCATTCATAATTTTGAGACATATATATCAGATTTGTCTCCAAACAACCACCGAGATAATCACCATAGGAACCTGAATTTGTTTACTTGAATGCTAGAAACTGAGGCATCTGAATCCACAAATCTAATATTTTATTTGAATGTGGGAGGCATGAACTCATATTTACAAAATATAGGATGATATTAATTATTTTTGAGCATAGGATCTGTATCTAGAAGCAATGTAGAAAAGTATGTAGGCACTTACAGGATACTACAACGTATTGCTTAAAATGATACTTAAAGGCTCCATTAGATTATACCAAATGCAATTTGTTGGTGTAAGGATTTTATTTACATAAGTCATAATGATAAAACAAAAACTAGATCTACCCATTCAACATAAATGATAAAAAAACTAAACTACAAGTTTCAAAGCAGTGAAGAATTCATAAATTTTTCCACATTTTAATGGATCTGACATTTATGGAAAGAATATGATAAAAGTTGGTCTTTGTGTCCAAGTTATCAAATTCATTTAGCATAACATGAATGATTTTTAAATTTGACGGAACACTCAATATTGTTAGATATTAAATTTTAATGTTTGTTTCTGTAATGTGATTAGATGGTGGGGTACATTTCTGAACAAAAATCCATTTTTGGTGAGGATTTATTGAACTGTCTTCTTAGAATATTTCCGTGCAGAAAAATTCACTGATTGATATGGAATTTTTAAGTCATCTTGGTTGAAGAGCATACTATATGCTGATGATGGTACCCAAAACAAACTCTATGTTGCTTTATTGAATACTTTATGATCTCGATTTTCTTCTATTATCTTTTTGGATCCTCGCAGAGCCTTGGATTTAATAAACTTCTATTGGACACAAGGAAATATGTGCCCCCCTGGTTAAATCTCATTTTTGACATCGTTGTTGTGGGGCTTCTACATTTTTGGAAAAGTTTATAGCTTCATAACTATTCTTGTCCCTTCTGTAGAGTCTTATCCCACTCTTTTTAAATTTATATTTTGAAAAATAGATTTAGATCTGATGTCTAATGGTGTGTCCCTTATGGCGTACATGGGTCCACACTCCCTTGGTCTATCAGGATGAAAATTGCATTAGGTGCAACAAAAGGTCTGGCATTTATTCATGGAGGGGCTGAAAGACCAGTGATTTATTGGGATTTTAAAACATCCAATATTCTGTTGGATTCGGTTTGTACCTACAACTTCAAAATTATGAGATGGATCAGTGTTACACTTTGGATTCTCTTAAGTCTTTATGGAGAGATATGTACTTGGTGCAAGAATACAATGCCAAGCTATCTGATTTTGGACTAGCAAAAGATGGACCTGAGGGAGACAACACCCATGTTTCAACTCAAGTTATGGGACATATGGTTATGCTGCTCTAGAATATGTAATGACCGGTGATAATTTTAACCAGTTTAAAACCTGTGGCAATCATATCTTGGTGAGGAAATTTTAAGATTGATACATTATCAACTAGATTTCTAGCCTCTTTAAGGGTCCTGTCTAGTAAATGGGGCAAGCAGAAAAACTGAAAAGTTTTTTTCTGGGAGAATTGTTCAGGTCTCATCCTATTGGCCTAATGTTGAATGTAGACCAACCAATGTTCAGGACTCAGGACAGTTTATGTGAGGTTGAATTTTCCTTAATTTATGAAAAAAGTATCTAAACATGCATACGTCTCCTAAAAGAAACATGTGTTTGGCGATACAGATTTAAGTTGATCTCAATGAACTCTTCATTGGATTCTCTCTTATTATTGACTTACATATTAGCACAGGCATTGCCTTTTTTACATTGCCTATTACTGATGTGAATTTTAATAAAAGTTAGCATAGACATTTCAGATATTTACAAAGATAAACAAGAGTAACTGAGTCAATGATTAAGGTTGGAAGTCAGGACAGTTTGCAAACTGCATTTTTGTTCAGTGTCTGGATGGATGCATCCAACAATAATCCTATTAAAACCTTTAGATGGAGAGGTTATTATAATAAAAAATTTGGCTTTCTTCAGTTCATACTATCTAGGTTTTTAGCTTTACTAGTTCACACTCTACTATTTCAGACATCTTCCAGACTTCAAAATCACTCATATTTTTTTGAGAATTTATAGTCTATAAAACATTGTTTCAGATGACTAAATACCCATACAAATAGAGAGTCAGATGAGGCAACTTAACTTGTATATCTCATTACCCTTAAAAAAAAACTGTAGCCACCCTCTTAGACCCTATCTCTCTACAATCGCCCCCTTTGAATCCCAGTAAACTTGACATGAACATGAGGTATTTACTCCCATTCCTCCTTGCCCTATAAGGAAACCAAATTATTGTAGTCTCTATTAATATTTAAGAATAGATCAGATCTCTTACTATATATGTGCAACTATAGTAATGGGCAGAAGACTAGCATCATGTAAAAGGAAACTGTTAATATAAGATGTCAAGTCTGATCTGTTAAACCGTGAGTAATCTCCTTGTGACAGTATGTTGTAATTTTATGTTTGAAAAGTATTTTGAGATAGCCACAAAGCTGGAACATGATGGAGATTATATTTTTTTTTTAGTCCTTCTAATCAAACCTTAAGCAACACAACAATCATAGGTTAAGGCCTTGAAACTGTCCTATAAAGTGAAGACTGTGTGATTCAAATTTTTACATCGTTTAATTGATTACTTTATACATTTTAATTTTTACATCCTATAGATATCATCTTGGATGATTTTTTTCATCTTTTATTTGATTGGTAATAGATGGTCAGGTGCATATAGGAAATATTTGAATGGCGGAAATTGGTCCATCATAATACTAATTGAAGCAAGGATATCAAGTCGAAGGAGTAGTTGTTGCAATGGACTCTGATGAGAAAAAGGCCAAGTATGGATACCAATCATGCCCCTTTGTTGTATCAGCGGATTTTTTAGCATAGTGTAAAAGAGGGACAGGACAAAACATTATCTCAAGTAGGAAGGGGTGAGATGAAAACTCTATAAGGATGATGGGTTGAAGAATTTTCTACTTGCATTGAACAACGCAAAAAAGGAGGATGATCTATACTCTCTTTGTAGAAGACCAATTAGACTCTAGTAAACTAGGTACCTAAACCTTGGAACCATTTAGAACTCTAGGTTGGGCCAAGAGTGTGCATGAGTGACATCTTGGTTGATATGTCTTGAAAATGATTTTAGAAACACTACCTCTCAAGAAGTGCCAAGGACCCATAGCCCTTGGTTGTTCAAGGCTGAAGTTCATGTTGCAAAATAAAGTAAGTTCTCATGAATAGTACCCCTAGATAAGTGTATGATTTTTTTATCTCGATCTCCTCTCCTTTGAGAAAGAAATGGTGATCAGGGAGAATTTTCTTCAACACATTGAAGATGATGACTTTGGTTTTTACCTTTGTCATTCAAATCTTTATAACGAGGCATATGGTAGGTGTTTGTAAAGAATCACCAGGGATCCTGCAATATATATATATATATACTTCTCCATCACATCATATCTTTAAGCACAAAAAGTAGTACATCAATTCTAGGTATTCCATCTTAAATTTACATCGATAAATGAGAGGGTCATCATCTAATAGGTAGACATCATCAAAATGACATATCTCGTCCACTCGCCATAATCATCAAGCTATCTACAAACTGCACCCTTCCTATTATTGACCCATAGGTTCATGTACCAAAAAAATTAATCATAATAATGCAGCCTCTAAGGTAATAGAGATATATATCAATCCATCATCAGTGTCATCATACTCAACTGTCATGAATTTCTTTTATCAATAATCATTGGGCAAGAAAAGTGATTGGGTCATTTTTCCAAGTATTTTATAGCTCCCTCTGAGGCCTTGCTTTAGGTGATCATCTAGCCTTCAATCACGAGCTCCTCATATGAGAGATGAGACTTTCCAAGATGCAACTGCAATAAGAAACTTCTAGGAAGCTTTCTTTAGGTCAGAGAGGAAAATTCTGAGGAATTATCATGGTCCTTCTTCAACCAGGGTGAAGAAATCCTGTCATGAGATTATCCCAAAACTGCTGCATTATCCTTCAACGCTATATGAATGCTACCAATGCATCAAATTCCCCAATCCATGATGAGGAGGGGTCCTTCACATTCAAGCATCCATATCCACAAGACCATTCTTTATAGGTTCCTAACGTAATGCATCAAAGATCCCAATTACCCAACCAAGATGCCAAAATCAGGGTCTTCTACTTATCATGCTTGTCAAGACATAAAATTTGTTATTCAATTTCTTCAAGGTGTTAGAGTCGGTCCTTACAGCCCTCCGTCAGAGATCATTTCACTTTTTGCATATCATTTTTAGGTGTCTCGCTCACTTCACTTCGTTGCATTTCGCTAGGGGCATGCCATTGACTGACGAGAGGGTTTGGTCGTCTTGTATTCCCTCATGCTTGTACCTGCTGGGCTAATTAAAACTCCTCAAAAGTCATCGAAGTTCAGTTCACGTCATTCATGGTCATAAATGATTATTTTGGTCAACAAGAGTCTTTTAGTTTTAGAGTCTAGGGTTCAGTCTTTTGATATATTTAATAAATGCCCGCAGGCCATGAGGATGGTTTTCGAAGAGGTTCTTAGTTCAAATTTTCATCATCAAACACATTTGAGGACATTTCTTGTTCAAAACTCTGTTTTGAATAAGAAATTGTCGAATTCATTTTTTGTAATAATCATGTATTTTTTCCGCCATAAAAATTTCAATGCAGCCTCTGGTCTTTGCCGAAGTCCAAACGCCAACATCCCTGCAAAAAATCAAATCATTTCATCAGTCCAAACTCAGAAAATCAGTAAAAATCCAAAGGACAGAAGTTCATTGAAATGATAAAGTGCCAAATGAAAAACATTACAAAGTGGGTTGTGGAGGAAGTAAAAATTAAAACCAACTCTTGCAAGATATGTTCCAAGGCTATGTAAATCATTTTTATCAAATTACATTTACAAATTTTCAGAGCAAAGCCGAATTTGGAGGTTGAAGAGCGAATTTCAGTGTTGAAGGGCCGTGACTGTGTGTTGACAGTTTGTGCGCGACGCATACAAAGGAGGGCACTGGGCGTAGTTTGTTAGTGTATTTTTGTGTGGGCGCGGTGCACCAAACCAGTGCGGCGCACTGGGAGTGCGCGCGGCGCATTGAGCCATCAAGCTTGAAAATTCATCCAAACTCTACAATTTTTCAAATTCAAATAATCTCACAGCTTCAAGTAAGTTATCCACGCCTGCCAAATGTTTTTTGGATATGCTGTGGTGGTTTAAAGGTGGAGAAAACAAATGTTTGAATGCTCAAAATTTTAAACCCCATGTTTACATCCAAAATTGCTCCAAGGGTTTAAAGGGAAGTCTTTCAAAACATGGAAGTTGGTGTTTCAAACTTGTTTCAATAACATATATGCTCTTGTTATGGAATGCCATTCTTGTCACTGTTAGATTTACCACAGTCCCACAGCCACAGTCCCATTTTCAGTGTTCCCATATCCCTTTATACTTTTGATCCCCATGTGAAATTCCAAACCCTACTTCTTACCTCTTTCCCTGCCATTGATAAAATTTCAAGTTTTCATAAGGATCAATGGTTGTTCTCTTCTCTTTGATTGTACTTTTCCATTTCAATAACTCTTATATCTATCACAGTGCAAGTCCTATTACTATCACTCTTTCCCATACCATTTGTAAAGGTGTGTAATCCCAACATGTTCCAAAGCAGTGAGTAAATTGTTTGTCTTTTCCAAAGCCATTTGACAGTCCTTTAGCCCACTGTTTATACCTCCCACAGTTCCTCATTTCATGCTTGAAACAGTTGGCATATTTGATTTTGAAAGGCAAAACACCATTTCATCATTTGAGACATACACCTAACTCTTGTTTTCACCATACCTATATCAGCATATATTTGTCAAACATCTTGATTTCAGCGCCATGTCAGAGACAGATTCACCTTATGAGCAGGGGTATGAACAGGACAGTGATTCATCTACAGAGGTTAATGTGCCAAGGAGGTCTCACAAAAGTGGCCGGCATGTCAGGGAGGAACCTACTTCTTTGGTTCAATTGCAGGCTTGTCCGCTTGCAATGGATTGTTTTCAGCGTCAGTCATGTTTCCATTATTGTGAGATGATTTCCCAAACTCAGCATCATCATGAGTTAGCTCGCCTATTTGTCTTACATTTGCATAACGGTCGTGTAAACCTTGTTGGGGTGGATTTTACTTTGTCACCAGAGACCATTTCAGAGGTGACTGGGATACCCAACATCGGGGAAGAATGGAATAAGCGGCAGCAGTTGGATAGAGCCTATTATGAGCCATATATCAGACCTGGATATATGAGGCAGCTGAGCAGGGTATTTCCATTCCGATTTCTGAAGGATGAGTATGCACCATTGATGAAACTCATCATTCATTATTTCAGTTGTGAAGGGCGCTTTTCACGCTTGTATGCATATCACATCCGGCTGTTGATGCACTTCACGAGAGTGCGGTTGATGAGCATTCCATACTTCATGTACCGTAACATAGAGCGGATGACATTTCTTGTACAGAAGAAGACCCCAGCACAGCAGCATAACAGTATATATCATTACGCGCTGATCAAAATCATGGTGGTACATCATCTCACACAACAGGGCATCGCATGGGATGAGTTCATCTCCTGTGACTTCTTTGCAGCGCCACAACCGCCTCCCGAGGTAGTTCATGATGAGGGAGAGCCTTCACACCAGTTTGATATTCCTGAGACCGAGCATATCAGTGCTCTAGTGTATGTGACATATCAGCGAGGCCACAGAGCCTTATTTGCAGCTACACGATGAGTACTATCTCCACCCGAGGTGGAAGGGGTCTCGTTGACTTCATCAGCAGCGCGAGTACTATCTCCACCCGGGGTGGAAGGGGTCTCGCCTTCGACATCAGCACAGGTACAGGTTTAGGACAGAGGCAAGAGGCCTATGCATGATGAGGGCCCTTCAGGAGGCCGAGACACTGATTTTATACTCATCGATGTTGACGCGAGCTCTCCTAGCTCGAAACTGAGGGAGGTCATCCAGGAGCAGAAAGCTGAGATTGTTACTTTGACAGAGAATTTGCAGAGAGCACAGTGGGTGATAAAGTACCTAGAGCAGCGGAACAAACAGCTGGAGGATCAGCACACACTTGTAGAGCTGCGGCGAATCCGTGAAGATCGACAATTGGCCCGGAAGAGACATGGGGACATGACACCAATTGAGCGAGAGACCAACCTTATGCATGTTAACATTCATCTGGAGAAGTTATTGGCAAAGGCCAATAGAGACAAAGACATGCTCCGTCATATGAAAGGTCATTATTGGGCCCGCATGCATGTTTGCAGAGCAAAAATGAAGATTCTGAAAAGAAGGTTGAGCAGAGCACTGAAATGGCGAAAGAGGCCTGATCCACTCCGGATCTTGTCCGAGGCTTCATTGGCTGAGCATGAGGCATGATGGGGGATCCTCACTCCAAATTTCAGCAAATTTGGAGAAATGTTTGTCATTTTGAAAATTTTTGGTCATAAAATAGTTTTTTCCGCCCAACGCGTCACGCCACCCGACGCGCGCTTACGTTTAAGACATTTTCTAAAGGAAAGTTTTGCATTTTTGGATTTTTCATGGTAAATTATGCATGTTCAAAAATGGCCGAAGCATTTCATCAAGTTCTGGATGATCAAAAGGGCCAAAAACACCATGAAAATCACCTTTCTGCCACCTTTTGCACCAGCAGGAAGTACTTATGGGAGAATGCATTTTTGGAGGGGAAAATGAGCTCCAAATTGACAAATTCCACTTGGGTTGGATAGAAAAAATATAGGGCTTTCCAACGGGCTATCATGAGCTCAATTTGGACTCTGGGAAGTGCCCCAAAAATAGGCTGAAAGTAGTGCAACACATATAGCTTTGGAGCGCGGCGCATAGAGGTTTTTGTCATGTTTTTCACCTTCCAGCTCATAAATTCGGCCAGTTTGGAATAGTTTCACCTCTTGATGTAATTTTTGGTTTTTCTTGATGTAATTTTATGTACATGATGTAACTTTGGCACTTATTTACTTGTTCTAGATGATTCATTCACAAAAAAGTGAAAATCAAGTGAATGGATCAGTTTCCTAGCTTATAGAGGCAAGTTGTTTGGCTGCCTAGATTTTAGCTCTTTGTTTAGAATTGGTTCAAAATGCTCCTAGAAGCATGAGCTCGACCCCTAGAGGCATGGGAAGGGGTTAGACTTGTCTATTTATTGTATTTTCTGAGACACTTTCAGGGTTGGACTCTTGGGAAAAGCTTGGCACACTATTGTACATATTTTCTGCATTTTGGCTAAGGAAAGATCAGAGGTTTTGCAGCACCTGTTGGGATTCTTGTGGCTTTTAGTTTTGATGGTGTGTTCTCTCAGTTATTTGTAAGTTCTTTAAATGTTTAATGTATGCCATTCCCTTCTTTTTCTTCTGAAACTAAATGAATGAGTAAATGAGGTAGAATCCATTGATTTCAGTGCTCTGCCTTTAAATTTGTTTAGTTTTATATGTTTTCGCCAGTTTGGAGAGGATCCTTGTTCTCCCTTGCCCTCTTCAGCTCCTTGTCATTCTGATCCATCCATACACATAATCAAAAGCATCAAGACTACTGCCTACCTTGCCCCAATTCGAATTCTGCAAAGATCTGGCCTCATCCCCGAGCCCAAAATTATTTTTCCCATTTTTTCAACAAAAACCCAAAAAATTTAAATCAAACCTTCCTATCTATTTAATAGCCTAAAATCAGTATCTATTATAGGTCATCTCAGCCCCTTTGAAGATCCTTTGCCGAGATAGACCCGGAGAGAGCCCTCTCCTGTCCTCGTAGGGCTAGCTACGAGGCTGAGCGTGGTTTGATGTTGCCTTGAGTTTTACCTTATTTCAGCCTAAGGTAGATTCGAGCGCTAACACAAGGTACCCTTCGTTTTCATGCTCATAATTATTTTTACAAGGAACTGCCCAATGTGCGAAGTTTTACTCCTAGCTTCCGTACTCAGGTACCCAAAGGTGCCAACATAAAGGTGTTGCATGAACTTGCATTGCTCCAACTGTTAGAAAAAGATGTGAATGGCTAGCTACCAGTTGAGCCTTGCAATAGGTATGTATTTACTCTTGATTACTGTCCTTTTTCCTCTTCCTTATCCATATCGTGCCATGATATAATAATATAATGAAAGGATTTTGATGAAGAGTGAATGAAAAATGATCCTGATACGATTTAACCATCCAAACTAATTCCCGTTGCTTTTTATGTTGAAAATAATAGAACGAACAACAGGACTTAATCACGGGAAAGAAGATGCGTTAAATGCAGTCGAATCGGAAGACAAATCAGTAAGGATCAGCACAAGAAAGAACGAACTGTCTAAGGATAGCATTTTTTCATGGATCCCTCAGGATCTCCTGATCCTGAGGGATCACACTTATCTTTCCTTTTAAGATATAAAGGGACAGGGAGAGCTAGTTCTCGATATGATGTACCTTTCACTTCTGCATAATTTGTAATTGTAATTCACAGAACGTAGTTCTGAACAACGATATTGTATTGTGATTTCAATTGACTGTGATGATTAATACATAATTCACGTTGTTTTTTATTCAAATATTCTGGAGTAGTTAAGCAGTATTCGCCAGTGGCTAAGGGCCCGATCTCTGGTGGATCTCACTGTTGTTCCCTGTGTTATACTTTTCCATTCATTGCAAGTGTATTTTTATTTTTTGCTTTGTAGTTGAAGTACTTTTGATAATTTGGATTTATGGTATTTATTCCCTTGAATACGCATTTCCAACTTATTTCATTGAAGAATTAGTTGGTAGTTAAAAGAACTAGTTTTGTTTATTTAAAGCGTAGAGAGTTATTTCCAATACTTTTCTTCTATTCAATAGTTCAAATCCAGCTGAAAGAGCTTGGTTAATGCTTCAGTGCTCTCGGTTGATTGTCATTTGAATTAGTTGAATTAAGAATGAATCACAGTTTTGGGTTATAATTCTTAGATAAATCACTTTCTTTAAAGCTTCAAGATTTATGATTGCATCTATATAAAACGATTTGGTTTAGCATTACTCTTTATATGTATAGCTTGCACATATTGCGTACACGCTTGAGATAAAAGGACTTACCTAGGTTGATAATTAATGTGAGGCAATTAGGAGTTTTTAAAGACACTTGTTAGCACCCAAAATTTTTGCGCCGTTGCCGGGGAGCGTGTTGCCACTCTGTAAAGAGTAATGTATGATTGATGTTTTTTTCTACTGAGGGAGAATTGGGTATTAAAAACGGAAGGTAAGAACCTGCGTAGCGAACGAGTAAAATGCTTGCTCATATGCTCGCTTTCTAGCAGAATTGCGTAAGAGTTTAAGGTAGGAATGAATGTTTATATTTCTGCATGAATGACTAAGAAGGAAAGACCTGAAAAAGACAAAATTCCTCCTTCTAAACCTGAAAAATCTAAGGGACCGGTGACCCTTGGACGATCAACTTTTATCGACGAAATATTAAGTAAAGCTAAGTCTTAGTCAGCAGTAGGACCCCGGATTGTTGTTGCCAGACATCCTATTGACTTTCTTCAAGCCGTGGGATCACCATATGTAGCTAACACTGAGATTCACAGTAAGACCGAAGGGATTGAGCAGATTTTTCAAGATACCGAGAATTCACAAACTCGCCCTTCACAAGAAGGAAATTCTTGCAACCTTCATGAAGGAGAAGGAGAAACAGGCAATCTTGAAATTAAATTATCAAAACTTAGATCTCCTGAAGTAGTGACTGAGCAAAGGACACCCAGTATTCCAGATCAAGGTAGTGCTGCTAGAACCATTCCAGCCTCTTGTAGACATCCTAGGAACAAGTCTCCAGATCTAGAGATCCCTGAAGAATATTGGCATATTTTTGACCAAATGGCTAATAAATAGCAGCCTCAAACTTCTACATTGCAATACCCTATTTTTGACACAGCTGTCAATGCCCCCATGAAGGCTATCCCATTAAAAAACATTTCTACCTTTCATGGGCTAACTTTATAATATCCCGATGCATTCCTTTTTGAATTTTATGTCTTATGCAGGGGTTATGAATACACTACCGACCCCCAGAAACTGAAGCTATTCCCCTCTACTCTGAAGGGAGCAACTCTGCGTTGGTTCATGGGACTCGGTGGAGGCACCATCAATGATTAGGACCAAATGAAAACATCTTTCCTTAAAAAATACCAAGATTATTGCCGAACTAGAGAACTAAAAGATGAAATTTTTCAAATGGTAGCTAAGCCTAACGAGACTCTGGAAGAATATGTAGAGTGTTTCCAATATACTATGCAAAGATCTCCTTACACAAATCTGCCTGATAATGTTCTAAAAACCACGATGATTAGAAGTATGAAAGACCAATGGGTAGAGACACTAAATATAATGGGTAAAGGTGACATTTATCACGAAAACTATAACAATATTATAGATTTGTGCATCAAGTGTTCTAGGGGCAGTACAAGGCTAAAACCAGTAGTACGCGATGCAAGCCCCAGAGACAGTAAAGCCTCAGGAGGAAGCATTACACGAAGCGAAATCGGCAGTCTGTTGGAGGATTTCAAGACTGATATCTTGGGGAACCTGACGACACAATTGGATGTCACGCAAGCTAAGAAAAAGAAAGCTATAGTAGAATAGAACTTGGCTATTTTCTACCCCCATTGTAGAAAAAAGCACAGTCATAAAGAATGCCCCTTAAATATGATACGATCATGTGCCATATGCACTAAAGAGCACGCTACGGAAAGTTTCCCATCACTCCCAGGATTAAAAGCAGTCTTCAAGGAAGCGGAAGAAGAAGTGGAACCAATATATATTTTGAACCAACGTCGTCAATGGCAAGCGCATCAGACAGGTATGCCTACCGATCCATCTTCATTATTTCCTCCCTCGCAATATAATTCTCAGAAATATTCAGGGGCAGCATGGCAGAATCAACCACCCTTTTTTCCACCTCAAGCATTTTTTATTCCACCTTGGCCGAATCAATAAAATCCAAATAATAATAATTTTCCAAACTCCCCTTACCCACCACCATTCTAGCAGAACAACCCTTATTCCTCCCAATGGTCCCCTTGCACCTCAAAAAATCAAAACTGGCAATCAAATTGGCAAATATCTACGAACCAACCTATGGGGACAATTCCTCTGCCTCAACCAACTTTACTAGCACCTTACATGTTGCAGCAGAATCCTCAATCTAATATACGACCGCAACTTCCAGCTCAACCCAAATCAAATCCTAACAACAGACCAGTTCAGTCAATACAAATCATTGAGGGTTTGGACCCTAAAGATGAGTTGAAAGAATGTAACAAACTAAGTTGAGATCTGGACGCATAATCACTCTAGATAAGGATAGAGATTTGCAACCTAAAGAACTGCACACAAATAAGCCTCTGACCGTAGATGATCAACAAATAAAACAAGGGGAAGATACAATCAGACAAAAAAATCCTGAACAAATCATAACCACTTCCCCCCCATTTCTAGAAATATTGTTGATACCACGCCTGATTGAATATCCTGACTTTGATCTTCTGGGTGAACTTAAGAATATTTGTATAAAAATTCCCCTCCTCCAGGCTATCCAAGATATTCCAATATATGCCAAAAATATTAAAGAATTGTGTATAAAGAAGGTTGTGAGGAAAACAAAAACAACCCCTACTGTCCATGTTGTCGGGACTTTGTCTGATTTATTACTAGGCAAAGAGACTCCTGTATAATATGAGGATCCCGAAAACCCCATTGTCACAGTCCAGATAAATGGCCATTCTTTTCCCAATGCTTTAGTTGACTTATGGGCAGCCATCAATATTATCACAACTACAACTTGCAACATTATTGGCATCACAACCTTGGAACCAACAACTATCTTACTGGAACTAGCTGATCGTTCAGTCATTAGACCAGAAGGAACATTACCGGATGTAATGGTCTCTGTAGACACTTGGGAATACTCGGCGAATTTTTTGATTATTAATCCTAGGAACCAGCTAGATGGACATCCTTTAATATTAGGAAGGCCTTGGCTAGCGACTGTTGATGCTTATATCAGCTGCTAGACAGGAAGTATGACTATAACCAGGGGGAATGATGTGAAAAATTTAGCTTTATACCCTCCTGCTCAGCCAAGCTTGACTATTGTGAAAAACAAGAAGCAACCTGCAACATACTTAACAGAAAATATTTGGTCACCATTGACTGTGGTAGATGCCCTTGAATTCAAAAACCAAACTGAAGACGATGTCATTAATACTTTTATCAATCATCCTACCATAGTATCGAGTTTGAAATGCCACATGATTAAAGTAGTCATTGACAATGAAATCGAAGAAGATCTCCTGAGAGATATCAATGACCAAAAAATACCAAAAACCATTGTTTATAATAGCAAACCTATCGAAATTAAGCCAGGGAAGATCGTGAACATTAACAGTAATCTGAGTGATGACCAACAACATAAACTTATTCAAGTGCTTAGAAAAAATAAAGGGGCTTTCGCTTTGGATTACTCAGATATGAAATGGATTGACCCTCAGTTAAGAATGCATCATATCTACACTGAAAAGGATGCAAGAACCATTCGACAACCTCAACGTAGATTAAATCCTCACCTAAAAGATATTGTTAAAGAAGAACTTCAAAAACTGTTAGATGTGAATTTTTTCTATCCTATATCTGACAGTAAATGGGTTTCTCCATTATTTTTGGTTCCCAAAAAGAATGGGAAATGGCGAATATGCGTTGACTATAGAGAACTCAACAAGGCAACGCAAAAAGACCATTTTCCCCTTCCATTTATTGATCAGGTTCTAGATACACTGGCAGGGAAGAATTTTTTTTCTTTCCTGGATGGCTTCACTGGCTACAACAAAATTCAGATTTCCCCTGAAGACCAGGATAAAACTACCTTGACCTATCCATGGGGAACATTCGCTTACAGGGTATTACCTTTTGGATTGTGTAACACACCTACCACATTCCAAAGAGCCATACTCAGTATTTTTGCAGACTTGATAAATGAAGGATTAGAAGTATACATGGATGATTTCACACCCTATGGAGATGACTTCGAGCAAGCATTATAGACATTGGAAAAATTTCTAGAACGATGTATTGCTAGCAGCCTATGTTTAAGTCACGAAAAGTTCCATATGATGATGAAAGAAGGTTTGATCTTGGGTCATTACATTTCAGCAACTGGAATTCAGGTAAATTCGGCAAAAATACAGGTAATTCTCTTACTAGCTACTCCCTACACTCAAACAGAGGTACGTAGTTTTCTGGGATTTGCTGGATATTATCGTAGATTTATCAAGAATTTTTCACAGATTGATGCACCATTATATGCCTTAACAGGAAATAGTGATCTCATATGGACTGACAAATGTGACACTGCTTTTATGTAATATCCCCAAATGGGATATTTTACTAAATTTGCATGAATTTACTTAAAATCGAAATTATGCTGTAAAATCAACATGCATTTAATAGAATATTGGCATGTAAAATAAAAACACATAAAATACTGCTCCAATACCGCATAGAACAGGAAGAATCTCAGATTTTATTATAAATAATAACAAAGTTTACATACAGATCTGACCCAGAAAGAGATGACATGGAAAACTGGCCAACAATACAATCTGTTGCATTGCTACATGACGATGGCCCCCAAAACTGAACTGTTGCACTCTCCCTCCGGCAACAGCTACCACTGAATCCACTAAAGCACCTGTTGAAGATCTAAATGATCCTCACTCCAATATCCCTGAAGCTCTGCGAAACTTCTGAATGAAGTCTCCTCAAAGAGAGTTGGGTTTTCATCCAACACTCACAAATCACCCAAGGGTTTCCATCCTGGGGCTACAGCTGAAGTAGAGGACCACGTCTCAAACATCTCATACAAGAAAATGATATGATCCAAAAGATATCTCTCAATGGCCTCCTCCCTTTCTTTTATAGATCTCTTGGAGCCTTCTAGAGCATTATTTTATTATTATTTTATTCATGGAGCACTCTTCCATCTTATTAAAATATTCATTTTTAATGCAGAAAAGGGTAAATCAGCTACCACACCTCCTACGATCACTAAAACTCGCGTCCAACTATCCCACCATGTAGGTATCCTCGTCCCGGTTCCAATGAGATATTACACTAAGGTGTTCCATCATGTATTCCTCCCAAAATTCCACCTTCAACGTAATCAGCTGAGTTAAGCCCATAAATAACTCAAATTTTAGAAAGTTGTCAGAATGCATTGGAGCGAAATCCAAAATGCTCGAATGATGGAATATATCAAGCGAATGCCACCCGACCACATAGAAACTCCACAAAAATCCTCCAAAAATCCCCTGGGCCCACCGATGACACAAACCTGTACGTGTGATCGGTTTGTTTCTAACTCTGGAAGTCCCTCCTAGCTCTGTCATAGGTGACACCAAAAAAATGAATATTACAGACCTTCTGCCCCAAGATTGCTTGCCCTCAAGCAATCCAAATATGTGGGCCAACCTATTGGCCCGCTGCAACTGAGACCCAATGCCCGGATCCCATATAAACCCTTCGGTACTTCTATGCACTTGTGTCAAGCCACTCGGAATAGATCCCTCAATTTCGGGATCCCAAAATGATCTCTCACTGCACCAGTCAACAAAGAATCCTCTCGGATCCCCACACCATGATGGCCAATCATCACCTAAGTTCCACGGCTCAGACTGCGCACTGCCTCTGACTATAGGTGATGCCCCATTAAGTGAAGTCCGCCAAAAAGCATCACTGTTCCCTGGCTCTTGCTATGTTGTACCTCTATCTGTATAAGCTGCCCCACCAACTACGTACCAACTCATCACCTATCTCTAATCCAAGTCCTGACTCAATCCCATTCTGATCCCGCTCTCCTGAAATCGGGATGGAGAGATGAAGAAACGACGACCTATGCCCCACTGCCAGCTGGAATCTGTAACATCTGCTATGTCTAATGGCCCCTGCTCTACTGTGCTCCCTACGAAGAAAATCGTACCATCAAGAGGGTACTAGCTCATGATCTCCCACCAATCTATCCTGGAAGAAGAATCCAATGTAGTGTCAAATGCATACGAAATATGCCTAGATAAATGTCACCAGCTCATAATCAACTCACACTGCTTTGTCCCATCTGCCAACGAAAGCTGCCTGTAGAGGAAAGCCCCTCTCTCTATAATGAGCCAAAGTGGGCAAGATATGATGCAAGCCCCATCTATGTACTCCTAGAGAGTGCTACCCCTTGAGGGTGCCGCAACTCTATTGACTGCATGTGCACATATCTGCACCTCATCAATGTGTCGACCCACAGATGGATGCTCCACCATCTCCAACAACTCCTCCCAGTCCTGATCAGGAGTGTCATGCTCTTGCTATCTACTAGCCCCCTGCAGAACCATCCCATCAACCTCCAACACCTCTAGAGGATATGGATCTACAACTGCTGTCACGGGACTCGATGTTTGTGCATCTGACCGCTCCACCTTAATGGCTGACCCTAAGGTTAGCCGCATATCCATCATAAACTCAATGTGAGTGCCTATATGGCTCTCCCCTAAAGGAATATCATGCCTAATGTGCATAGTATCCTCCTCTACTGACTCAAGCTCCATCATATGCTACTCTCGCTGAATCTTCACAAGTGACTCATCACCTAGATTATCTCTCGTAGATTCCCCTGACTTCTCACCCTACACACTGGAACATAACTTCAGTCTACTGTCATCATCTTTGCATGACTGCTCTCTCTCCTCAGAAGCCTCCTCAACTGATCCCATGGACTCATCTGAAGAAGAGTCCTCACCCTAGAATACAAAAGGAATTCCCTCCTATTCTACCTCCACCACATCATCTGCATCACTCAAGCATAAGTGATCAGGCCCCCAAGGTTCTTTGCAGATGAAGCAAAGTCCCTTCCTCCTCAGCTCATTTCTGCTACCTAATCCACCAAACTGGAGCAGCTCCTCCCTAGTCAATTGTCTCCTGGAAAGCTCAATGTTCTACTCAAGTAGCCCTTGGGCTAGCTCATAAGCAGCATGTGAGACCAATTTCTCTCTCCTCCAAATGCTTAGCAACCTAGTCTGCAACTCCCGGTAAATGGCCTCACGGACTCCCATACATGACGACAGGATGGACTGCATGTGTGCTATGATTGTGTTAGAATGATGTCTCCTAATGCTGAAGAAGCATTGGAACATCTGCAGAATCAAGCCATCACACTCAAAGTCAAACATGATCTCATGAGTTCGGATCATGGCCATGACCTTTAAAACCTTAAGCTTCCTCCCAAATGTAGAGCCTGCATAGTTGTCCAAATCCCGAAAGGTTCCTACTATTAGTCTAAAAATTCTTTTCATAATGTCATCATTGTAGGGAGGGAAGGGTGTTGTTATCCTCAAAATATCACTGAAACAAGAGGCAACTATAAGCTAGACTCTCTCACTTGGATGTTCCAAGAATTTAGCTTGTACCAATGCAAGCATAGATGGCTCCAAAGCCCAATTTAAACTCCAATTAGATTGTTCTATCTTTGAAATACATGATTCCAGTCTCTCCAACATGGGAAATTAATTTTGTGATCTTCCATTCTTTAAGTCCATCCCAAGTGCATAAAGCCAATTTCCCACTACTCTCTCCTTTTGTAAATTCCTCGGGTGCCTTTGTTGGAGCAAATTATGTACCTCCTTGGAGAAGGGTCTGTTGTTTTGTTTCAAAGAACTAACTTCTGCATTGTTTAATATTTTTGGTATTTGGTTTAGATCGCAACACACTGAGGCACTGTTATGTTGATTTAGGAGTTGTTTTAAAAACTTCATTGTTTCAACGACATATATGGAAGTAACAGTGGTTTAGCTGGACTTGCACAAGCCAAGCTACAAGCACCAAGTGATGAGTGCAAGCAAATCTAAACGCTCCAATAGCAAGCTGCTCCAAAAACTGTAGCACTGCCTTAAAACAACACTGTTGCCTGAATTTTTCCTCTGATTTACGCACCGAAAACTACTCAAAAATTTCTAGGAATTTGGGAAGGTGATCCTTGCCCAAAACCCAGAAAAACCCAGAAAGGGTTTCCTCTAATTCCAACCATCAAAATCTGACCCTTTGTAGTTTCGCCATCTTCCAATTTCATTTTCTGGCACTGCAGCTGCTCCTATCAATCATTCCTCTCCAAAATCCCAGCCAACCTCCTCAAATGGCTCCCCTATCAATCTCCCAACACCCCAGCTCTAAAATCCCACCAATGAAGCTCCCACAAATGAGCCTCCTCCAATGACTTCGTAGGCCCTTCTAACCAAAATAGCCAAAATAGCTGCAACTGAAAACTGGAAACCTGCAGGCTAATCCAAGATTGAAGCTTTGATACCACTGTAATTTCCCCAAATGGGATAATTTACTAAATTTGCTTGAATTTACTTAAACCCGAAATTATGCCGTAAAATCAACATGCATTTAACAGAAGATTGCCATGTAAAATAAAAACACATAAAATACTGCAATCCAATACCACATAGAACAGGAAGAATATCATATTTTATTATAAATAATAATGGGGTTTACATATAGATATGACCCAGAAAGAGCTGATATGGAAAACTGTCCAACAATACAATCTGTTGCACTGCTACACGGCGATGGCCTCCAAAACTGAACTGTTGCACTCTCCCTTAGGCAACAACTACCACTGAATCCACTGAAGCACCTGTTGAAGATCTGAATGATCCTCACTCCAATATCCCTGAAGCTTTGCGAAACTTCTGAATGAAGTCTCCTCAAAGAGAGTTGGGTTTTCATCCAACACACACAAATCACCCAAGGGTTTCCGTCCTGGGGCTATAGCTGAAGTAAAGAACCATGTCTCAAACCTCTCATACAAGAAAATGATATGATCCAAAAGATATCTCTCAATGGCCTCCTCCCTTTATTTTATAGATCTCTTGGAGCCTTCTAGAGCATTATCTTATTATTATTTTATTCATGGAGCACTTTTCCTTCTTATTAAAATATTCCTTTTTAATGTAGAAAAGGGTAAATCAGCTTCCACACCTACTATGGTCACTGAAACCCGCATCAAACTATCCCACCATGCAGGTATCCTTGTCTTGGTTCCAATGAGCTATTACTCTAAGGTGTTCCATCATGTATTCCTCTCGGAATTCCACCTTGAGCGTAATCAGCTAAGTTAAGCCCATAAATAACTCAAATTTCAGAAAGTTGTCGGAATGCATCGGAACGAAATCCAAACTTCTCGAATGATGGAATATATCAATAAAATGCCATCCGAACGCATAGAAACTCCACAAAAATCCTTCAAAAAGCCCCTGGGCCCACTGATGACACCAACCTATACATGTGACTAGTCTGTTTCTAACTCTGGAAGTCCATCCTAGCCCTGTCATAGGTGACACCAAAAAAAAGGAATATTACACTTTACATATTTAAAACAGCTAGTATCAACAGCACCAGTATTACGAGGCCCGAACTGGGATATACCATTCTAGATTTCATCAGATGTATTAGACACAGCCATTGGAGCAGTTCTTGGCCAAGAAGAAGACAAGAAACCCTATGCTATATATTACATTAACAAAAACTTAACCCTTGCTGAATTGAATTACACAGTAACAGAGAAGGAGTTTTTAGTTGTTATTTATGCTATTAACAAATTTAGGCACTATATAATTTGATACCCTGTAATTATGTATATGGATCACTTTTCTATCAAATACTTAGCTAATAAATCCATTACGAATGGAAGAGTGACACGTTGGTTGCTACTTTTGCATGAATTTGATATAATTATAAGGGATCATCCAGGGAAGGAAAACCTTGTGGCAGATTTCCTCTCCCGAGTGCCAAGAACAGATGACGCAATAGCAGTAGAGGATCAATTTCTAGATGAACACCTATTTGCTGTAACCATGAAAATGCCATGGTATGCAGATGTGGCGAATTATTTAGCAGTGGGACACAGCCATTGGAGCAGTTCTTGGCCAAGAAGAAGACAAGAAACCATACGCTATATATTACATTAGAAAAAAATTAACCCTTGCTGAATTGAATTACATAGTAACAGAGAAGGATTTTTTAGCTGTTATTTATGCTATTAACAAATTCAGACACTATATAACTGGATACCCTTTAATTCTGTATACGGATCACTTTTCTATCAAATACTTAGCTAATAAACCCATTGTGAATGGAAGAGTGACATGTTGGTTTCTAATTTTGTAGGAATTTGATATAACGATAAGGGATCGACCAGGGAAGGAAAACCTTCTGGAAGATTTCCTCTCTTGAGTGCTAAGAATAGATGACACAATAACAGTTGAGGACTAGTTTCCGGATGAACACTTGTTTGCTGTAACCATGAAAATGCCATGGTACACAGATGTGGAGAATTATTTAGCAGTGGGAAAACTACCTAAACATCTGACACCTAGAGAAAGGAAATCGATAGTAGGGCACAACACTCAGTTCTCCTGGATTGGAGGATACCTTTTTCACACAGGGGCTGATATGCACATCCACAGGTGTATCAAGGAAGATGAAATTTATGATATCTTAAAATCTTGCCACGATGGACCTTGTGGTGGACATTTTGCAAACCGGAGAGCTGGACAGAAAATTTTACAAATGGGCTACTACTAGCCCATGATTTTTAAGGATGCTAAGAAATTTGTTCAGGCCTGCGATAGTTGTCAAATAATGGGACGCCCTAGTCAATATAATGAGATTCCCCTGCATCCACATCTGGTTATAGAACCTTTTGAGAATTGGGCATTAGATTTTGTTGGGCCAATCAACCCATCATCCAACCAGAAATCATATATATTGGTTGCAACAGAATACGTAACTAAGTGGGTAGAATCAGTAGCATTACCAAGAGCCACAGAAGAAACTGTGATAAACTTTATTTTAGAAATTTTTGTACAATGTGGGTTACCCAGATAAGTAATCACTGATGGAGGGCCACAATTTGTAGGCCGCAAGATCGTTGGTACACTAAAAAATCATCATGTTATTCACAGAATTACCTTTCCATACCACCTATTAGACTCCTATACCAATAGGTGTCATATTTGATGATTGACTCGATGAGCTATGCAATATGTTCATACCTTTTATTGTTGCAAAGGTTTCCATATTTTTAAAAAATCAAAAAATTTAAAAAATTTAAAGAGGGTATACCCTAAAAGAAAAATCAAAGGGTGAAAAGAATAAAAAATGGCCAAAAAAGTAAAATAAAATGAACCCCACCAAAATAAAGGCCAAGCAAAGTGTGCAAGCCTAAATGCTACTACTTTTTGCTCTTTTCTAATAAGTAAAATTGTGTGCAACTTCTATCTTATGCCACAATTTATGAATAGTCAAACAGTTTAAGCTTGGCTAGTTCATCTTTCAATTTTATGTTTTAGAGATAGAGAATAAAATCTGACCAAACTTTTTAATCTTGGCAGATAAGTAGATAGGTATAGTGAATAAAAAGAGCTCAAGAGTTTAAACTGAGCCCTTGGATGTAATAAGGATAGAATTAGATAGATTTCCAAATGTAAAAGAAAAAGTGTGATAAAGGTTTTCCAGTCTAAGTGCACCCTAATAAAGAAGAAAAATGGTAGGGTAAAGTAGTCAGGGTAGGTGGATGATGTTGCAGAATTACAAGTGATGAATGATGGCTTTAGATGTGTTAAATCTTTTACTTTCATCACAGGTGCAAAGGCAGACAATACCCTGGAAGAATTTCAAGCAAAGAAAAGTCAGATTATTAACTTCTCCTTTCATTTTTCCCTAAAAATTTCACTAATTTCCCCTAAGTACTAAGGCACTTGAAAATTGGAGGGGCTCAAGACATTTCCTTGACTTTTGGAGGGACCGAACCCTCGGCCGAATAATTGGAAAATCCTAAGTACTTAAAATCATTCATCATAACATTCATTCACCTCTAAAAAATATTTTTCTAAGTAAAATTCCATTTTACTTAGGAAAATCATGCAATATTTCTTAAAAACCCTATTTCATAAAAGCATAAGTTAAAGACATTAACCTAATGACTTTACACTTAGCGCTTCATTTCATTTTTTCCATATTAATTTCTAATTTATTATTTAAATCCCTATAAGAATGACCTTATCCTATTATATATAACTCCTTTTTTATAAAAATACCCAAAAATAGATTTATTATGATTTTAGTCAAAGTATTTAATCCCCATATGTTTAAATAAAACACCCCCATTATACCCCCTTTGGCTAAAACATATCTTTAATATTAATCCCGCCCCCTATGGTAATTAGATTAATCTGATTTAATTATCATATAATATAAATATATAAAAAAAACAGTTAAAACATGTTTTATTACGTGTTTTAAAATAAAAATAATCCTTCCCTTGTGTATTTTTATCCCTCGACTCCCTCCCGATCACTTTTTCCACGTTTTAAAATGGAATTAATTAATCCTCACGATTAATTAATAACCTGTATCCACCAATTGAATCATCCCCGATGCGATTAATTAATATTTAATCACGTCGGGCCCGCCCTATTAACTTCCTATCATCTCCCTTTTCCGACAACTGTTCGATCAATCAATCTCAGATCTATGGTTGATATCAATATCGCTAGCCATCTGCGTCCAAACGATAACACGCGATGGCCAAGCAGTTTTCTGGATCGTACAATGCCACACGTCATTCATTGTATGGAATCGCTGCCCACTCGCTCAAAATCGCTTCGGTCTCAAAGCGGTGCGATGGAAACCGCCATCGCTCGTCACCCCGACAAAGAACCTCCGTACTTGCTGATGTCATCAATCGAAAACCCGCCAACCTTTTGATTTTGCGAATAAAACAAACAGACCATGTCATTTTCATTATCCTATGCGGTAACCAGTCTCCCGGGCAACCAATTTCGAATTTAACTGTCAAAGTGTGCTGACCGCTACCTCGCTGAAGAAATTTTCCAGTTAAGTAATCCAGAGTTTATCCGCCATAGCCAGCACCTGTTTAACCACTGTTCATTTCTCGTAAATAGGTATTTACTCCAATTTCCCGCTGAACTCTGTAAAAAATCCTGGTTTTGGTTTTAATTCCACACTAAAGACTGAAAAGAAGTTCAATTTGATCTTTTTATTCCCAGAACTGCAAATTATATTCCCAAATCAGTAATTGTGCCCATTTTTCACAAAAACCCCGAATTCATTTCTGAATCCATAAGAACCAGAAATGGAGGTTCCCGTAGCTTTGAATGTCGTACCTTTGAATGCCCCTGATAGAGACTTAGATTATTTTCCATTAGTAGACAGAGATTTCCAAATTAAAGACCTGGTTCTCAGTGAAAGTCCTCTTAGAATTTTTTGCTACTGCAGAGACAATTACTTGAAAGGTTCTGACATTTTTGGATTATGGGAATCCAATATTCCCATGTACCTCCTTCCCTCAGTCCACATTTTCCCTGAGATATTCCATTATTGTCATGCAAACTATGATCCCAATCTAAGAGCAGTTTTATCCTCGAGTCAGACTATCCTTTTTCCCATAACTGCTCAGTCTATCAATGAGATGTTACAATTTCAACCTGATCCAACCCTCACTCTCCTGTCCATGGGAGAATTACTTGAGAAATCTACCAAATTATCCCACGAAGATTTGAGTCGTCTTTGCCAGACCTTCATGTTGCCAGAAAATTAGCCCAAGGGCCCTCCCCCTTATGGGTATACTTTTTTCACTAATGAGGGTAGACTTATTCTGAACATGATATCCTTTATAATGGGTTTTAATACTAGTGAATATGTTGACCAATTAACCCTAGTATTGTTGTCTATTTTCACCCCTGGACAACCCCCTGCTGTCAAGTATGACTTTGCATCCTACATTGCAGACAAAATCCATGATCAGTTCATGAGATTAGAGAATGAGACAGTGTTCAAGTATTCTTCTGTTATTTATCATTTCATGCTTTATTACCAATCAGAAAGTTTCCCTTTTCATGTTAAAAGGCTTGATGCCAAAGGAAATCCTAGGTCTGTGATCTTTTGGTCTACCATCACTCATAATTCCCCTGATTCTCCTTATTCCTATAATGAGTTTATTGATCTTTTTGTACACCCAGCAACCACCTTGTTGACAGGAGTCTCTCCTCCTAGGCTCAGTAATGAAATCAAGAAGATTCTTCAGCTCTCAAAACAATATTGGATAGGTGATTGGTACCTATACCAGAATCACACAGAAATCAGAGTTTATGGGTGTGAGTTATGCCCATTCAAGTTGCCCAAGTATGTTCCAATGAGACTCTTTGCATTAGAGTATTTCAGGCAGATGATCAACTCATATATAGTACATTTTTGTAATGCAAAGAAAAAAGCTCAACTCAGGATTAAAATCCAGCTAGGTCCCTTTGTCTGTAACTCTAGAGATGCTGGTAAGGAAGCTGAAAGGATATTAGAAGATTATCTTAAAGTACAAAATTTTTTCTATTGGGTACCTTATGACCCAAATAGCTTTATTTGTGACAGAAGAATGAAAAATAAACTATCACCATACATTCATCAAAGAATCCTAGAAATTGAACAGTATGGCAATATGGATGAATGGATGGAAGGAACATTGGTAGAACAGGATAGTGAGCAGGTCAATGTTGAAAATGTAATGAAATACCTTGAAAAGACACTTGACCTAGAATCTTTTGGACAGGTACAGATACCAGGTATTGGTCCTTCTTCTGCTGGGACTTCTCAACAAAATCTGCAGGAAATCAGTGCATTGGCTACAGTGGCATTTAAAGGAAAGGAGAAAGAGGTTGATATACAGGTTACAGAAAAATTTACAATGACAGAACAACCTCAGACTTCTAAAGAACAGATTCAAGTACAGGTTTCCCCTACTTAGACCAATGTAGCAGAAGTAACAATCTTACAGACTCCTCTGAATGTAGAAAAGCGAAAAAAGAGAGATGCTGAAGCAGCTACTCCTATCGGTGGATCTTCTGAACAACAAGATGCTAAAAGACAAAAATTGAACCCTCTTCCAGAAGTGGAAACTGTTCATGAAATCCTTGATAGTCAAGAAGAAGAACAATTGGGTAGTCAGCAAACAGGTGCAAACAGTGGGACATCGACTAATTTACAGAAAAAAGAGCTGCAAAGGCAGCAAAGTGCAGAAGTGTCCTCTTTCAAACCACCATTGAAAGATGCCTGGGACATTAAAATAACATTCATAAATATCAAGGCAAGGAATGATCCTCTCAGACTCCAAGTTTACAATCAGTGTTTGAAGATGGCCCCTAAGAATCAGCAAAGGTTGATGTCAGCTTTTGACATCCAGCAAGGAAAAATGCTAATGAGTCACTTCAAACCCAAAGTGCAGCAACCTCAGATAGCTGCAGATTACATCAGGACCAATTTTGAAGTATTAGCAAAGGATATTCATCCTTTAGATCAAATTGAGCTACATAAACAGACATGTGAGATGATTTATTCTACTCTGATGGATAAATCAATGTTGATTCAGAAATTGCAGGATTCTTTGGAGAATACAAATGCTCAATTAAGCCTTGAAAAAGCCTCTTCTCAGGCTAAAGACAACAGGATTAAAACTTTGGAGGAAATTATCATTGGATTGGGACATAATCCCAAATATGTTAAGGGAATAGAATCATTAATCAAGAAAAAAGATGATGATATTGCAGCTTTGAGAAAACAACTAAATCTACCAGCCTTAAGACATCCTCAGACTACTGAAATTATAAAATAAAATTCTGAAGAAGAATTAATGGACTTGCTCTTAAAACTGAATGAGCAACTTAATGAAACAGAGAAAGAGCTTGAAAAAGCATTGAAAGATAAGCAGCCTAGTGTTCCAGCATCTACACCAGAGGTAATTACAGGTACTACAACAACAGGTCAACCAACAGAATTGCCACAAATGCATACTTCCAATTTGAATCCAGAAGAATTAACAAAATCAATGGAGGAATTGAAACTCCAAGTGACTGAGCTACAAAGGACAAAAGTGCAACTTACCTCTTTGGAACAAAAATATGACCTCTCAAAGATGAATGTTGCAGATAAAATAAGAGAGGTCAACAGATTAGAAATTTTGGTCCATAAATTAGAAAAGATCTCTCATTGGAGAAACCTTTAAAGGAAATAAATGAAATTATTTGGGACAACATCATCCAATCAATAAAAGATGTCTGGCCCTCAATTTAAATAATGCAGGAACAAAATGATTTAGTCAAATTGGCTATAGAAGAAGTCCTAAGAGCAAGACAAGAATTGGGAAACAGACCTGATGAAGCCAATGAACTCATCCATTTTCTAAATACTCAGAACAAGCAGCAACTTGAAGAATTTGGCATTCAAGACAGGACAGGCACAATTTTGGAAATAAAGAGAGTTTTTACCAAAAGAACTCTGATGCAGAATTTGGAACGAAGATGATTTGACATGCAAGAAGAAATCACTGCCTTCATAAAAAGATTTGATATTTTGTTGAATAAAGGATTGCCCAGTCCTTTAGTTTCAGAAGATAAATTGGTGGACCTGGAAATTTACGTTGAAAAATTGGACAAGCATGCTGACAATCAGGCCAGTACCTCAACTAGTTCATCAACAACAGCATTGCCTACAGGAAAAAATGTTCATGATAGATTAGAAAATTTGTTTTATCTTGAGCATGAAGTAAAGCATTTGTTCCCTGCTCAACCTACTTTCTTTAGGTATACAGAGACCGATGAAACTCTCAGAAAGCTGCAAAGGACCAGGATTCCGGAAGATAAATGGTGGGAAGAACTGTTAGAACTTTTGTAAAAATTATCCTTACCTAAATTTATGATTATGTACTACAGTAAGTCATGGTAAGAAGGATAAAAGGATGAATAAAGGTCAAAGTTTATGAGATCAGTCAAAGAGTATCAATTAAATGGAACAGCCAACACAGAGTTACTGAAGAGGACAGCAATGAGCCAAAGCATAGGGCCTGCCTCTAGCACATTCTCGAAAGAAGGAAACAACACAACATCAGTTATCATTTTTTCCTATCTTCAAGACCATATGTCTCTTGTTTATTGTATAATACTTTTGAGTCATCCTAGATTATATCTCAATTTGTTATGAGATATTTTGTATAAATACTCTCTCAATCGGAGTATTAAGGGTGGATTCTTAGACTTTGCTGTAACATTGACTATTTTGGAATAAAGTGCTATTGGAGAAATTTTTTGTGTTTAAGCTGGATGATGAATTGAAGCGAAAGACCTTTTACAAGATTCATGTGTCAGACTACGGATCAATAAGTTATCTTTCTCTTGTGTTTTAAATTCTTTATATTTTTTTATCATATCACTGTGTTTCATTTCTGAATGATTAATGAAAAGGAATAAATCAGAAAGTGCTTAAGTGTAATCTGATTTTAATCATTGTTATTCTAAATGTTTTCTTCTAAACAGGTTTAAACAGTGAATACTTAATTGCTCTTGTTTCTCTAGTTTATGCATTTTGATTATTTAATAAAGAATACTTAATTGCTCTTTGTTAATAATGACTCAATTTTCCCTTTTATAAATGTGTTGAAAGATTCTTAATTGCCTTTCATCCATTTAGATTCCATCTCATTCACTTTAAAGATCTATAATTGTTCCTTGTTTGATTATCTTGTCCTGTGAAACCATCTTTTGTTTAGAAACTTAATCCAGTGATGCCATCTTTTTGAATCCATAGCCCAATGGCCTGAATTACTCAATCTTGCCCTCAGCTATCGAATTCCACCACCCAAATTCAAACAAAACCCCTGGACTTTATAACTAGCCTAATATCTTCTAAAACAAAGCTAAATTTTACAGAGAGAGCCCTCTCTGGGTACAGATTGGCTAGATTCTGTACCTAAAATATTGGTTTTTGGTTACCTCGGACCCCTTTCCTCTTCCCAAAAACTTCAAGGAAAATCTGAGTGATAACATAGTGGCGACTCCACTGGGGACCTGATTAATTGTATTGTTACTATTGTTTACTTTATAAACTACAGACAGAGCCTGAAAGTTAGCCAGGTAGCCTTTGAACTGCTTTTTATTTTCAATTGCATAGTAAATAAATGCTGCTTCAGTCTATCTTCGGTCTAGTTTATGAACTGAACTTTGGTTTCAAAAATTTGATCAGTTCCTCTAGTTAAATAAATCTTTAAGAAAATTTTAAAAACCAATATCTGAAACTTCTTAAAGAGATTATTGAGGTTGTATTATCCATTTCATTTAAAACCAAAAAACCAAAAATATCACTTAGAAAACTAGCTTCAGAAAGGACTCGTTACACCAGGGCTAATCCTGATCCAAATCCGCCGCCTGTATTCGAAAATCCGAATCTGATTCCCAGAATCCTTAGAAGACAAGATAGTCAAGAAAGCTCTGGAAGTTCTCGACCTCTCTATAGATCTATATCCTGTCCAGTGAAGTGGATTTATCTTGAGGACGAACCTTTTGATGAGCAGTTTGAAACATCTTTATTTGTGAATTTTTCTGAATCTGAGTTATCCAATTTGGTTCCAGACCCAGTTTTTCTTGAAGATTTACAATTTGAATTTGTTAAATCACACCTCGATAAGAATTTGCGAGATTCCATACAATCTGAGATTACCTCTGAAGGAACATCAAATATTTCTGTGATTACTTCAGCTTCTCCAAGTTCATCAACTTTTCCCCAAACCTCTCAACCTCAAACTACCCCTTCTACTCCTCCACCCACCACTCATAGACCAACCTCACCTGTTATCCCACTACCTCTTCCAATGGCAAACAGATATGATCCCTTGAGATTGCTAGCTAATCTAGGGGCTATGCCTCAAGATTACCAAAGCAAAATCACTCCCTTTAATGGTTCTGGCACTTACACTGCACAACAGCATACTAAAAATATGACTGATTATTTTGAAATTTATGAAATAGATTCTGATGATGTACGAATGAGAATTTTTGTCCAAAGTCTTACTGGAGAAGTCAGAACATGGTTCAGGGCTCTTCCTGTAAACAGTGTTGCTGACTTACCAGCCCTTTATAGACCATTTTTAAACAGATGGGAAAAGAAGAAAGACCTTCTTCAAATCCTATCATACTTTGGAAAACTAAAAAGAGGACCAAACAAGACTGTGTAAGATTATGTCACCAGATTCAATGAAGCTTACAATGTTGTTCCCCAAAATCTTAGACCTCCTCCAGATTCGGTACTAATCAAATTCCCTGATGGATTTGATTCCGATATAGCATATCAACTTAGGGAAAGAGCTCCTCAAACTCTAGAAGAAATGCAAAGCATAGTTGTTAGTGTTGAAGCTAACCTGATAGAAAAACGAGCTAGAGCTAGAGCTGAAAGGAGAATGCCTGTAAACGAATAACCCTCAGCTTTTGAGAAGAAACTAGATGCTATTATCAAAGAAATGGAAAGGCTAGGAGATAGAGTAGAAACCATTGAAAATAATAAAGCTCCTTGGGATGGTCAACCTAGAAATACTGTGAGAAATCCGAACTTCAGAAAAAACCAAAATCAAAATACTGGAAAAACTGGTCCTGATCAAAATATTAGGCCCCCATTCTAGGAAAATTATGTCAAAGGCTCAACTTCTGAAGAACCAACTGAGGATGTTCAAATAAACAATGTCACTGAAGGTGAGAATGAACCAGAAATTTTCTTAACTCAAGAGGATCAAGAGGCTCATATTCTTAAGCAATTTCAAACCCAATCAGGAGAATCATGTGACTTTAAAGAAGGATATGATACAACCATCTACGAAGTTCATAAACAATAAAATTTGAGGAGCAGAAGAGTTGATGTTCCGGAAGCAAGTAAACAGAAAACCACAAAGCAACCTCTCAAAGGTAAGACCAATACTACCCCTGTAAATATTCTTTCCAGATCAAATTCTAACCCTGCCCACCCAATAATTGAAGATGTATCTGATACTCAACTGAATAACAGACAACTTTCCAATACTCTTCCTCCCAAAGGAAATGTAGAGGAACCTCTAGAATTTGATTCGGAAACAAGTTCAGTACCCAACCACACTCCTGAGAAGGAGAAAAACACTGAAAACATAGAAGAAAAATACAATCCAACTATTCGAAATATAAGAACTCAAACTAAGAAACCTTTCAATCTGGAAGATGAAGTAGGCAAATTAAAGATAGTTGTTCCATTGTCTGAATTAGCTAAACATGATGTCTACAGAAGCCAAATTCATAAATCACTCAATATTACTGGAAGTGATGATTCAGTAAATGTTTTTGATCATCAACCTAGATTATTATTTGGCCCTGAATTAAATGGAAAACCAGAAAGTGGAGGAACTCCTCCATTTTATGTGATTTTGAATATACATGATAAAATACTTCATAATGCCATGCTTGATTCTGGGGCATCTCACAATTTAATGCGCAATGCTGTAATGGAAAGATTAAATCTAGACATCACCAGACCTTACAAAGATCTTTTCTCTTTTGATTCAAGTCAGGTGAGATGTTTAGGATTAATTAAAGATTTGTGTGTTACATTGGTTCAATACCCTGCGAAAACCATTTTGATGGATATAGTAGTATCATACATTCCTCCAAAATATGGTATGCTATTGTCCAGATCCTGGGGTGCAAAACTCAGAGGATCTCTTCAATTAGACATGTCATATGCTACTATTTCAGTATTCGGCCAACCTAAGAGACTATATAGAGAAACCTTGATGAAATATGTAGTCAGTAGTCAGGAGAAACCTGAAAATTTCCCTATCTACTCAGTACACTCTGATATGGACTCATTCATTCTCTATAATGCTGAAACTGATCTTCCCACTGAACTAGAAGCACCATCATCTGAACCAAAAGAAACTGCAAATAAATCTAGTGTTCAAATCCAAGAAATCTCTGAAGAAAAAGAAACATCAGAAACCCAAGAAAAACCTGAAGAAAGTAAAAAATCAGATCTCACTGTTAAGAAAGTTCCTGAAACTCCTAATGAAAATTATGTACATGAAATTCTTTGGCATTTAGAATTTGATGGTTCAGTTAATAAGTTAGGATCAGGAGCTGGAATTTGGATACATAACCTTGAAAATGATCACACTGAAGGCCATGCTTATAGATTGAACTTTAAATGCACTAATAATATGGCAGAATATGAAGCTCTTTTGTTAGGGCTTAAACTTGTCAAAAATTTAGGAGCAATTAGAGTATTTGTCATAGGATATTCTGATTTAATCATTCAACAGATCAAAGGTGAATTTTGGACAAAAGATCCCAGACTAAGAGAATATAGAGGAACAGTTGTAGAAATTCTCAATACTTTCTTGCAGGCTCAACTTGCAAAAATCCCCAGAAAACAAAATTTGCATGCTCATAGTCTTGCAATGTTTGCTAGCACTTGTAAATTACCGTTTGAACCTAATTGTCAGTTCACAGCTAAGATTAAAAATAGACCTACTATACCAGAAAATTTTAAGAATTGGCAAGTGTTTGTAAATGACAAACAGATTAACAATTTTTTGACATTAGAGAATGAATTTTCTAATAGTAGTATAGATGAAGATATAGTCAATGAATCTGATCAAATAAATGAACAAGAAACGAACATTTCAAAAGAAAGTGCCACTCAAATACTTCATCCAACAAAGTTCACCAAAAAAGACATGCAGGACCTCAAACAAATGGAAGTTGATGAGATTATAGAAGATGAATCTGAAATCATTAATCTGAAAGATAATCATTTTCCCAAAGGATTGACTCCTCTGGAAGATCTTTTTGACTCTAATGACATTCCACTGAAACCTAAAATGGAACCACTGAAAGCTGATATTGAGGAATACAATTTGGGAACAGAGGAAAATCCTAAAATCATAAAATTATCAAAATCTTTGCCTCTCGATCAAAAATCAAAATATGTTGAATTAATAAAATAATTCCAGGATGTCTTTGCCTAGAGTTATGAAGATTTGAAGTCTTATGATACATCTATAATTCAACATACAATACCTCTAAAACCAGATCAGAAACCATTTAAGCAAAAAATCATAAGAATCAACCCTGTATTGTTGCCTTCAATTGAAAAAGAAATCAGACGAATGTACAAACCAGGGATAATTGCTCCAATTAGATTTTCAGAGTGGGTGTCTAACTTGGTCCCTACTAGGAAGAAAACTAGAGAGATTAGACTATGTGTTGATTTAAGAAATCTAAACAAGGTTTCTTTGAAGGATAATTATCCTTTGCCCAAAATGGATCACATTTTGCAAAGGGTAGTAGGTGCTTCAAGGATTTCTCTTTTAGATGGGTTCTCAGGATACAACCAGATTCTGGTTAATCCTAATGACCAAGATAAAACAGCTTTTACAACACCATGGGGCACCTTTAAATATGTTAAAATGCCATTTGGACTCAAAAATGCTGGAGAAACCTTCCAAAGAGAAATGGACATTGCATTTTCAAAAGAAATCCATGACTTTCTTGTTATATATCTGGATGATTTAACCGTTTTTTCTAAATCAGATCAACAACATTTGGACCATCTCAGACAAGTGTTCATAAAATGTGGAAAGTATGGTATCTCTTTGAATAC
The DNA here is from genome assembly GCA_034641835.2 of Pinus albicaulis. NCBI lineage: Eukaryota > Viridiplantae > Streptophyta > Pinopsida > Pinales > Pinaceae > Pinus > Pinus albicaulis. The sequence continues at coordinate 15,962 of JAXQQM020065849.1, read as the reverse complement.
AAAAAAGTTCTTGTTTGGTATGGAAGAAGGTAAAATCCTAGGCCATATCATTTCAAAAGATGGTATTAGAATTGATCCTGCTAGAATAGAAGCTATCTTGCAGATACCTCATCCCAGAAATGTTAAAGAACTTCAAGCTTTCATAGGAAAGATCAATTTTTTGAGAAGATTCATTTCTAGTTTAGCTGAATTAATTAGATTGCTTACTAACATGTTAAGAAAGGATTCAAGTATTAAATGGACAGTAGAAGCCAAGCAGTCATTTGAAAATATTAAAATGGATTTGACCAGAACACCAGTTCTTACCAGTCCGCAATTTGATCGAGACTTCATAATATTTTCTTTTGCATCAAAACATACTGTAGCAGTTGTTTTATTACAAAAGGATGATCAAGGATGTGAAAAAACTATAGCCTTTTTTAGTAAAGCACTAAGAGACACATAATTAAAATACAACATCATGGAAAAACAAGCTTTTGCACTTGTAAAAGCTATTAAAGATTTCATAATCTATATATTGTATTCTCATGTGATAGCTTATGTACCAAATGCTATTGTCAAAGACATCTTAACTCAAGATGGAATTGAGGGCAAAAGAGGTAAATGGATTGCTACCATATTAGAATATGATATTGAGATAAAACCTACAAAGCTGATAAAAGGATAGGGATTGGCTCAACTCATGACAGAAACAAATTTCCAAGCCCTGGATATTAATGAACTGGATGACAATCAGGAGATGGCGACTCCACAAATTAGCCAGGCCTTTTTAGATTCTCCTCGGTATGTTGATATAATTTATGTTTTGTTAAACCTGCAAACTCCTCCAGGGTTATCCAGAACAAAGCAAAGGTTTTTTAGGATGACATCCTTAAAGTATTTTATTTTAGATAATGTGCTCTTTTGGAAAAATCATGATGGTATTCTATTAAATTTATTGTTAAAATATGAAGCTAACAAGGCTCTCAATGAATTCCATGCAGGAGACTGTGGTGGACACCTTTACTGGAAATCAACAGCAGATACGATCTTAAGAGCTGGGTTTTATTGGCCAACCTTATTCTCTGATGTAAATAAATTTGTAACTGCTTGCCATAAATGTCAAATTTTTGAAGGCAAGAGAAAACTATTACCTTTACCCTTAAAACCAATTTCCACCGAAAAACCATTCCAACAATGGGGCCTGGATTTCATTGGAGAAATCCATCCTCCTTCTTCTGGCCAACACTGATGGATCCTCACTGCCACAGATTATTTTACTAAATGGATTGAAGCAATCCCATCCAAACAAGCCAATGATTCTGTAATCATAGGATTATTAGAAACCAATATACTATCAAGATTTGGTTGTCCTGAGAAAATCATAACTGATAACGCTGCTGCTTTCAAATAAAAAAAGATGATAAGTTTCTGTAATAAGTATCATATCACTTTAAGCCATTCAACAGCCTATTACCCTCAGGGTAATGGACTAGCTGAATCTTCCAACAAAAGTCTCATTAATATCATTAAGAAATTGTTGGAAGAAAGCAAGAAAAATTGGCATAAGAAACTTACAAATGCACTGTGGGCAGACAGACTCACCACCAAAAAATCAATTGGGACCAGTCCTTATGAGTTAGTTTATGGTATTGAGGTAGTATTTCCATCATATTTAGGAGTTCCTGTAATGAAGTTACTTCAAGAAGCTCAAGTTGAACCAAATGATATTCAGAGAAGAATAAATCAGACCATCAATTTGCAGCAGACTAGAGAAGAAGTTTATCAAAGATCCCAAATTTTATAGGAGAAACTAAAGAAAATCTTTAACAAAAGAACCAAGGCAGAAGATTTCCGATTGGAAGATAAAGTTTTGAGATGGGATTCCAGAAGAGAGGATAAGGGAAAACATGGGAAGTTTGACTTCTTATGGAAAGGACCTTACATCATTCATGCTTTACAAGGAAATAATAAATATTTTCTGAAAAATTTGGATGGTTCAGAAACTGAGGAAGGACCAGTAAATGGTCGAATGTTAAAGCATTACTTTGATCCTATCTATTAGGATATTCTTATTTTTGACATGTACATACTATATCCTTTGTAATGTATCAGTTTTGATTGGATGGTAACTTGCTCGAGTTGAAGCCCGAAGAGAAGGCCCTAAGCTTAAGAATTTTTACTGTCATACATACAATAAAGAAACAAGAAGAAGAATATTTCATGGTTTAGTTAAAGGCATTTTGAGGCATCTGACCTGCTGTTCTTGACTTTTCACCAGGAAAAGCCATCCCCAAGTGGAGCCAATGTTAGACTCCTATACCAATAGGTGTCATATTTCATGATTGACTTGATGAGCTATGCAATATGTTCATACCTTTTCTTATTGCAAAGGTTTCCATATTTTCAAAAAATAAAAAAATTTAAAAAATGTAAAGAGGGTATACCCTAAAAGAAAAATCAAAGGGTGAAAAGAATAAAAAATGGCCAAAAAAGTAAAAGAAAATGAAACCCACCAAAAGAAAGGCCAAGGAAAGTGTGCAAGTCTAAATGACACTACTTTTTTCTCTTGTGTAATAAACAAATTGTGTGCAACTTGTATCTTATGCCACAATTGATGAATAGTCAAACAGTGTAAGCTTGGCTAGTTCATATTTCAATTTTATGTTTTAGAGATAGAGAATAAAATCTAACCAAACTGTTTAATCTTGGCAGATGAGTAGATAGGTAGACTGAATAAAAGAAGCTCAACAACTTAATCTAAGCCCTTGGATGTAATAATATTAGACTTAGATAGATTTCCAGCTGTAAAAGAAAAATTTTGATGAGGGTTTGCCAGTCTAAGTGCACCCTAATAAAGAAGAAAAAATGGTAGAGTAAAGTAGGTAGGGTAGGTAGATGATGTTGCAGAATTACATGTGATGGATAATGATTCTAGAAGTCTTAAATCTTTACTTTCATCACAAGTGCAAAGGCAGACAATACACTGGAAGAATTGCAAGCAAAGCAAAGTCAGATTATTAATTTCCCTTCTCATTTTCTCCTAAAAATTTTACTAATTTCCCCTAAGTACTAAGGCTTTTGAAAATTAAAGGGGCTCAAGGCATTTCCTTGACTTTTGGAGGGATCGGACCCTCGGCCCATTAATTGGTAAAACCTAAGTACTTAAAATCATTCATCATAACATATATTCACCTCTAAAAAATCTTTTCCTAAGTAAAATCCCATTTTACTTAGGAAAAATCATGTAATATTTCTTAAAAACCCTATTTTCATAAAAGCATAAGTTAAAGACATTAACCTAATGACTTTACACTTAGCGCTTCATTTCATTTTTTCCATATTAATTTCTAATTTATTATTTAAATCTCTATAAGAATGACCTTATCCTATTATATATAACTCCTTTTTTATAAAAATATCCAAAAATCCATTTATTATAATTTTAGTCAAAGTATTTAATCCCCATATGTTTAAACAAAACACCCCCATTATACTCCCTTTGGCTAAAATATATCTTTAATATTAATCCCACCCCCTATGGTAATTAGATTAATCTGATTTAATTATCATATAATTTAAATACATCAAAAAAACAGTTAAAACATGTTTTATTACGTGTTTTAAAATAAAAATAATCCTTCCCTTATGTATTTTTATCCCTCGACTCCCTCCCGATCACTTTTTCCGCATTTTAAAAATGAATTAATTAATCCTCACGATTAATTAATAACCTGTATCTACCAATTGAATCATCCTGGATGCGATTAATTAATATTTAATCACGTCAGGCCCGCCCTATTAACTTCCTATCATCTCCCTTTCCCGAAAACTGTCTGATCAATCGATCTCAGATCTATGGTTGATATCAATATCGCTAGCCATCCACGTCCGAATGATAACGCGTGATGGCAAAGCGGTTTTCTGGATTGTACAATGCCATGCGTCGTTCATCATATCGAATCGCTTCCCATCCGCTCAAAACAGCCCTGTCCCCAAAGCGGTGCGATGGAAACCGCTTACCGCCTGTCACCCCTGACAAAGCCTCCGTACTTGATGACGTCATCAAACAAAAACCCGCCAACCTTTTGACTTTGCGAATAAAACAAACAGACCCATGTCATTTTCATTATCCTATGTAGTAACTAGTCTCCTGGGCAACGAATTTCGAATTTAACTATCAAAGTGTGCCGACTGCTACCTCGCTGAAGAAATTTGCAGTCAAGTAATCCAGATTTTATCCGCCATATCCATCACCTATTCAACCATTGTTCATTTCCCGTAAACAGGTATTTACCTCAATTTCCCACTGAACTCTGTAAAAAATCTTGGTCTTGGTTTTAATTCCACACTAAATACTGAAACGAAGTTCAATTTGATCTTTTTCCAGAACTGCAATTATATTCCCAAACCAGTATTTGTGCCCATTTTCCCATAAAACCCCGAATTCATTTCTGAATCCACAAGAACCAGAAATGGAGGTTCCCGTGGCTCTAAATGTCGCACCCTTGAATGCCCATCACAGAGACTTAGATTATTTACCTTTAGTAGACAGAGATTTCCAAATTAAAGACCTAGTTCTCAGTGAAAGTCCTCTTATAATTTTTTGCTACGGCAGAGACAATTACTTGAAAGGTTGTGACATTTTTGGATTATGGGAATCCAATCTTCCCACGTACCTCCTTCCCTCAGTCCACATTTTCCCTGAGATAATGCATTATTGTCATGCAAACTATCATCCCAATATAAGAGCAGTTTTGTCCCCGAATCAGACTATCCTTTTTCCCATAACTGCTCAGTCTATCAACGAGATGTTGCAATTTGAACCTGATCAAGCCCTCACTCCCCTGTCCATGGGAGAATTACTTGAGAAATCTACCAAATTATCCCACAAAGAGTTGAGTCGTCTTTGCCAGACCTTCATGTTGCCAGAACATCAACCCAAGGGAACTCCCGCTTCTGGGTATACTTTTTTCACTGATGAGGGTAGAATTATTCTGAACATGATATCCTTTATAATGGGCTTTAATACTAGTGAATATGTTGACCAATTAACCCTAGTATTGTTGTCTATTTTCACCCCTGGACAACCCCCTGCTGTCAAGTATGACTTTGCAGCCTACATTGCAGACAAAATCCATGATTAGTTCATGAGATTGGAGAATGAAAGAGTATTCAAGTATTCTTCTATTATTTATCATCTCATGCTTTATTACCAATCAGAAAGTTTCCCTTTCTATGTCAAAAATCTTGATTCCAAAGGGAATCCTAGGTATGTTATCTTTTGGTCTGCCATCACTCATAATTTTAGAGATTCTCCCTATTCCTATAATGAGTTTATTGATCTTTTTGTACACCCAACAACCACCTTTTTGACAGGAGTCTCTCCTCCTAGGCTCAATAATGAAATCAAGAAAATTCTTCAGCTTTCAAAACAATATCGGATAAGTGACTGGTACCTATACTGGAATCACACAGAAATCAGAGTTTATGGGTGTGAGTTATGCCCATTCAAGCTGACCAAGTCCCAATGAGACTCTTTGCATTAAAGTATTTCAGGCAGATGATCAACTCAGATATAGTAAATTTTTGTAATGCAAAGAAAAAGGCTCAACTCAGGATTAAAAGCCAGCTAGGTCCCTTTGTCTGTAACTCTAGAGATGCTAGTAAGCAAGCTGAAAGGATATTAGAAGATTATCTTAAATTAAAAAAAAGTTTCTATTGGGTACCTTATGACCCAAATAGCTTTATTTGTGATAGAAGAATGAAAAATAAACTATCACCATACATTCATCAAAGAATCCCAGGAATTGCACAGTATGCCAATATGGATGAATGGATGGAAGGAACATTGGTAGAATAGGATAGTGAGCAGGTCAATGTTGAAAATGTAATGAAATACCTTGAAAAGATACTTGACCTAGACTCTTTTGGACATGTACAGATACCAGGTATTGGTCCTTATTCTGCTGGGACTTCTCAACAAAATCTGCAGGAAATCAGTGCATTGGCTACAGTGGCATCTAAAGGAAAGGAGAAAGAGGTTGATATACAGGTTACAAAAAAATTTACAATGACAGAACAGCCTCAGACTTCTAAAGAACAGATTCAAGTACAGGTTTCCCCTACTCAGACCAATGTAACAGAAGTATCAATCTTACAGACTCATCTGAATGTAGAAAAGGGAAAAAAGAGAGATGCTGAAGCAGCTACTCCTATCGGAGGATCTTATGAACAGCAAGATGCTAAAAGACAAAAATTGAACCCTCTTCCAGAAGTGGAATCTGTTCATCAAATCATTGATATTCAAGGGGAAGAACAATTGGGTAGTCAGAAAACAGGTGCAAACAGTGGGACATCCACTACTTTACAGAAAAAAGAGTTGCAAAGGCAACAAAGTGTAGAAGTGTCATCTTTCAAATCACCAGTGAAAGATGCCTGGGACATTAAAAGAACATTCATAAATATCAAGGCCAGAAATGATCCTCTTAGACTTGAAATTTACAATCAGTGTTTGAAGATGGCCCCTAAGAATCAGCAAAGGTTGATGTCAGCTTTTGACATCCAACAGGGAAAAATGCTATTGAGTCACTTCAAACCCAAAGTGCAGCAACCTCAGACAGCTGCAGATTACATCAGGACTAATTTTGAAGTATTAGAAAAGGATGTTCATCCTTTAGATCAAATTGAGCTGCATAAACAGACAGGTGAGATGATTTATTCTACTCTGACGGATAAATCAATGATGATCCAGAAACTGCAGGATTCTTTGGAGAATACAAATGCTCAATTAAGCCTTGAAAAAGCCTCTTCTTAGGCTAAAGACAACAGGATTAAAACTTTGGAGGAAATTATCATTGGATTGGGACATAATCCCAAAGATGTTAAGGGAATAGAAGCATTAATCAAGAAAAAAGATGATGATATTGCAGCTTTGAGAAAACAACTAAAATTACCAGCCTCAAGACATCCTCAAACTGCTGAAATTATAAAGCAAAATTCTGAAGAAGAATTAATGGACTTTCTCTTAAAACTGAATGAGAAACTTAATGAAACAAAAAAAGAGCTTGAAAAGGCATTGAAAGATAAACAGCCTATTGTTCCAGCATCTACACCAGAGATAATTACAGGTGCTACAACAACAAGTCAGCCAACAGAATTGTCACAGGTAAATACTTAAAATTTGAGTGCAGAAGAGTTAATAAAATCAATGGAGGAAATGAAACTCCAAGTTACTGAAATACAAAGAACAAAGGCGCAACTCACCACTTTGGAACAGAAATATGACCTATCAAAAATGAGTGTTGTAGATAAAACAAGACAGGTCAACAAATTAGAAAAGTTGGTCCATAAATTAGAAAAGGATCTCACATTGGAGAAGCCTTTAAAGGAAATAAATGAAATTCTTTGGGACAACATCATCCAATCAATAAAATATGTCTGGCCCTCAATTCAAATAATGCAAGAACAGAATGATTTAGTCAAATTGGCTATAGAAGAAGTCCTAAGAGCAAGAGAAGAATTGGGAAACAGGCCTGATGAAGCCAATGAACTCATCCATTTTCTAAATAATCAGAACAAGCAGCAACTTGAAGAATTTGGCATTCAAGATAGGACAGGCACAATTTTGGAAATAAAGAGAGTTTTTACCAAAAGAACTCTGATGCAGAATTTGGAACGAAGATGCTCTGACATGCAAGAAGAAATCACTGCCTTCAGAAAAATATTTGATATTTTTTTGAATAAATGATTGCCCAGTCCTTTAGTTTCAGAAGATAAATTGATGGACCTGGAAAGCTACGTTGAAAAATTGGACAAGCATGCTGACAATCAGGCCAGTACCTCAACTAGTTCATCAACAACAGCATTGCCTACAGGAAAAAATATTCATGATAGATTAGAAAATTTGTTTTATCTTGAGCATGAAGTAAAGAATTTGTTCCCTGCTCAACCTACTTTCTTTAGGTATACAAAGACTGATAAAACTCTCAGAAAGTTGCAAAGGACCAGGATTCCGGAAGATACATGGTGGGAAGAACTGTTAGAACTTTTGTAAAAATTATCCTTACCTGAATTTTTGATTATGTACTACAGTAAGTCATGGTAAGAAGGATAAAAGGATGAATAAAGGTCAAAGTGTATCAGAGCAGTCAAAGAGTATCAGTTAAACAGAACAGCCAGCACAGAGTTACTGAAGAGGACAGCAATGAGCCAAAGCATAGGGCCTGCCTCCAGCACATTCTCGAAAGAAGGAAACAACACAACATCAGTTATCATTTTTTCTTATCTTCAAGACCATCTGTCTCTAGTTTATTGTATAATACTTATGAGTCATCCTAGATTATATCTCAATTTGTTATGAGATATTTTGTATAATTTTTTGTATAAATACTCTCTCAATCGGAGTATTGAGGGTGGATTCTTAGACTTTGCTGTAACATTGACTATTTCGGAATAAAGTGCTATTGGAGAAATTTTTTGTGACTAAGCTGGATGATGAATTGAAGCGAAAGACCTTTTACAGGATTCATGTGTCAGACTACGGATCAATAAGTCATCTTTCTCTTGTGTTTTAAAGTCTTTATATTTGTTTATCATATCACTGTGTTTCATTTCTGAATGATTAATGAAAAGGAATAAATCAGAAAGCGCTTAAGTGTAATCTGATTTTAATCATTTTTATTCTAAATGTTTTCTTCTAAACTGGTTTAAACAGTGAATACTTAATTGCTCCTGTTTCTCTATTTTATGCATTTTGATTATTTAATAAAGAATAATTAATTACTCTTTGTTAATAATCACTCAATTTTCCCTCTTATAAATGTGTTGAAAGATTCTTAATTGCCTTTCATCCATTTAGATTCCATCTCATTCACTTTAAAGATCTATAATTGTTCCCTGTTTGATTATCTTGCCCTATGAAACCATCTTTTATTTAGAAACTTAATCCAGTGAAGCCATCTTTTTGACTCCATAGCCCAATGGCCTGAATTACTCAATCTTTCCCTCAGCTATCGAATTCCACCACCCAAATTCAAACAAAACCCCTGTACTTTATAACTAGCCTAATATCTTTTAAAACAAAGCTAAATTTTACAGAGAGAGCCCTCTCTGGGTACATATTGGCTAGATTCTGTACCTAAAAGATTGGTTTGTGGTTACCTCAGACCCCTTTCGTCTTCCCAACAACTTCAAGGAAAATCTGAGTGATAACACCACCCACAAGCGAACGGGCAAGTAGAAAGCACCAACAAAGTAATTGAAGCTATTTTAACGAATACAGTCTCATCGCACAGACGAGACTGGGCTACTCGACTGCTAGAAGCCTTGTTGGCATATCGCACAACTTGGAGGAATACTACTTGATACTCCCCATATCAGATGGTATTTGGTAAGGAACCTATTTTTCCCATAGAGTTTGAGTTACAAACACTAAGGACAACCCAGGAAGTGGCACTAGATTTAACTGAAGCCCAAATTAATAGATTACTACAAATAAATGAATTAGACTAAATCTGGATTTTGGCTCTGCAGCATACTACACTTATTCAACAAAAAAGAGCCAAATGGCATGATTCTCTGATCAAGAAAAAAACATTTCATGAGGGCAACTGGGCACTTCTCTACGATTCCAGGTTTCAATACTTCCCTGGTAAATTTCAGATTAGGTGGTTAGGTCCCTATGAAATAAAGGAAGTACTTGACAATGGCACTCTTACGTTGGCCACCATTGATGGGTCTGATTGTTCCTTTAAGAAAACGGGCATCGAGTGTGCCTCTACCAAAGACCACTCACAAGAGAATATTTTTGTCAACAGATACGCAAGGACTCTACCATGCAGGTTTTAGTTGCAGAAGATGATCCTTTGGAAGCTTCATCTTTGTGAAAATTCATTTCTTTTTCTAAAAAAGAAAAAGCCTATAAATAGGATTTCTGATTCAATTTATTTTTTTTCCTCTTCCTATTTTGCTGTTCCATCTTCGGAACAACACTTTTTGATTTTTTTGTTCCATCTTCAGAAAAACACTTTCTGATTTTGCTATTCCATCTTCGGAACAACACTTTTTGATTTTGTTGTTCCATCTTTAGAACAACATTTTTTGATTTTGCTGTTCCATCTTCGGAACAACACTTTTTGATTTTGTTGTTCCATCTATGGAATAACACTTTTTGATTTTTTTGTTCCATCTTCGAAACAACACTCTCTTTTGTTTTTTTTCTGTTCCAATTTTGGAACAACACTTTTCTTTCTTGTACAATTTTTGTGTGTTCTGAACAACACTTTTTTATATATATATTTCACAAACACCTCTTTCCCCTTATGGACTTATTCCTAGCTCATTTCAGCCTCATTTCTTTGATTCCTTTTATGGCCTGAAGTACAGTACCTTCATGCAGATAAGAATTATGGATTTTATTAAAGCAGGTGAATATTTTTAACGTTATGATCTTTGACAAAGACAACTTCTTGATGATAGACTTAAAACAATTGAAAGAGACACAATTATTTATATTTCACTTTACTGTATTTATTTCTACTATATATGATACTGATTGATAATCTTTACCATGTTGGTTCTACTCTCCCTGGTTATAATTCTCTCTGTCTATTATCAATGGGATTATGGGTATAATTTTTCTTATTATTAACATGCTTCAACTTCTTACACCATCCCTACTCTTAAGGAGTACTGAGCCTCCCTCTATTTATCATAAAAATATGTAATGACAACTAAATTTTATCTACAGATAGAAGTTATGGGGTCTCATTAAGAGCCATCCTACCATGCTCATAAGGATGTAGCAATGTGACATTCTCACTATGGTCACCAAACCAGGGTTATGATCCATTGGATGGCTAAAAAATCCTTGGAATAGGAAGTCTCATCACGAGTTGGCCTGCTCACTTTTGCTACTTCCCAGTGAATAGTAGTATGGTTATCTGCTTACCATGCCAGCACACTGGTCTCTTCTCTAGAAAAAGAAATGAAAATTTTCAATTATAAATTGAGGATATTGGCTCACATGGGTTAAAAAGCAACTCTGTCGAAGCTATGGAAGCCTGCTGGCAGTAGAATTTATGCTTATGGTATTGAAGTTTTATTTCCTCAATCAATAATTATTATAATACCCTCTTCCCATTTATATTTTTATCCGAGAGATTATTTCCTCTAAACACTTCCCTACTTTGAACCTTTATGCATGCGTTCATGTTTTTTACTCAATCATATCATGTACAACCATAATATCGTCAGCAAAGCCTTATTTTGTACATATTGTTGTCCTCTTTCCTTATCACAAAATTTATCATCAACCAAAGTGTCTTGTATCTTGTCATTTACTATGATTATACACCACGATTTTACTCTATCCATCTCCCTTATTGTCCCATCATTTATTTACGTACTTTGTTCCATTTATAGCTATACCCTTCATCCTTATATCCTGCCGTCAGAACAACCATTTCCCATCTATTCGGTCGTAGGCGACCTCTCATTTCAAAAGGGGAGAGAACTTCCATTACACTTGTTTATGCATTATCATTATTTCATTAACTAATAAGATATTCCATGATCACGCGGCATGCAGAAATTTAATAACACAATTAATATCAACTACACTTAGCTGTTACAACAACTTGTTGTTCTATTGCTCTAAGTGTTGTTGTGTTTTTTAGTATTGCTATGTTTTTTTCAGTATTGCTGCATTTTTCCATTACATTCATCCTTTGCCATAGTAGGAATAATTCAAGCATTATGGGTGGTAAGCTAGTGCGCCGTGAACCTTTAGTGTTATAGGTCTCTGACGGAGCTAGGGAAATTCTGATCCGTGCAGGGTGGATAACCTATCTCACAAGATTTCAGCCCTTGAATGAGGAAATTGCCATTGAATTTATACAACATCTGCAAAATGGAGAATCCATGGTGAAAGGTAGAAGAATTACAGTCACAGACACTGTAATATCTGAAGTATCTGGGTTGTCGGCAGAAGGAAGTATATGGTCACAAAAACATGTATTGTTGCAAGACGTGGTGGAAACTTTCAAAGACAAAGGTGAGCAAGTAGTCAGGAAAGGCAAAGGCATCCAACCATATTCTCTGGTAGAACCATGGAAAGAATTAGCAAGCATTGTCCAAAGATACATTACCTGTGATGGATGCCGAAATGTGGTAAGACCACGACAATTTAAGCTATTAGCTGTCTTGAAACAAAAACTCATAGTTAATCTGCCATCTCTTTTGAATTATTTACTGCATGATACTGTTGTTAGAATAAGACGGGCCAGACACCCTAAAGCTGTAATAAGTCACCATGGATTCATCAGATTAATCATCAGTCATAGCCTGGTTCAATACAACTTAACTTGGGATGGTTTCATGACGGCCCTAGAGAGAATGCAAAACCTTGTAATTCAACATCCCGCAATTGCAGAAACAAGCCAGCAGAACCCTGTTTCGAAAAGAAAAAGGACTACCCGTTGAAAGGTTGAACCCCATAAACATAGGAGGTCTATAAGAATTGAACTAGCCTAGAGGATGTCTGCAAATCTTTGGGATGAAAGCAATCAACCTGCGGAGACAACCAGTCTAGTTAGGATAAAAGATTCTGAATCTGAAGAAGAGGCACCTAATTCCACATCAGAACCCAAAGAAGAGGCACCCAATTCCATATCAGAGCCTGAAGAAGAGGCCAATTCAGAACAAGAACAAGAACATAATTATAATAATGAACTGGGAAGTGAAGCAAGACCGGATGATCCTTTGGAAGTTTTCGAGAGAGGGATGGCCAAGGGCCTGGAAAATCTTAATGTATATATGCAACCTGGAGGACCACTTGGTCTCAGCAGAATGGAAACACAAGTCCCAGAGAATTCCGGGCATATAGAAACACTGCCATCTCCAGAGGTTGAGGACATCGAAATTGTTCAGGAATCCAACAACCAGTCTAGTGACATGATTTTGTTGGAATATAGCCATGAGGACCAGCAGAAGTCTGCAGACATATAAGATAGTTACAAGTTGGAAAATTATTCAGGCGATACGGTTCTTTCAGAACACAGCCTTGATGGCCAACAAGCAGCTCTAGAAACCATTGATAACCCTGTTAGTGTAGCAGACGCTCCTCAAAAGAGCCAAGTAGCTAGAGAAAAAATTAAGAAGCTGCGACAAAAATACCAGAAGCTCCAGAAGATAGTCAGAAGGCTATGACGAGAAGTTAAAAACTATAAAACTCAGAACACTGCTCCTGAGGTGACCTCTGTAGCTACACAAATAAGAATATGCAAGAATAAATCAATATAAATTCAAACCAAACTCGCTCCCACTCGAACAATATCCACCCAGGTTAATTTGCATGAAAAATTGGTAAATGTGGCTGTTCAAATGGAGGGTTGGTCCTCCCATAATAAGGAAATTCAAACTGAAGAGGTATTCTCTCACAGCATCGGCACTCAGACAGAAGGGAAATCCAAGGACCTCTTGTCAAGGAATGACCCTATTATTTTAAAAATTCAAGAAGAACTGACGCAATCCCAGCTTGCTTTATAACAACATCAACAGCAGACAGTCTCCTTGCAACAATACCAGGAGTTACAAAAACAATTGAGGGAATTATCCCTATAAGAGAATGAGGCTTTTGATAAGGCTAGACAGGAAGAAGAAAAACTGAAGAGGATGAAAACTAAGCTGAATAGCGTCAGGAATCAATTGGACACCATTTGTTCGTTATATTCGGATATCTTGACCTGTTGATCCCCTGCCACGAACTATGCCTTGTTCTTATTAGAACGATATTTATTGTTAAAAATCAAAGTTGTTAGAGTCAGCAAGTAAATTGAGCTAAAGATGATGGAGGATTTTATATATTTTTTAAGACACATGAAGTAAAGGTCCAAAGGCTTCTTTGTGAATTTTATTTGCATAATTTCATATTAGATAAAGAATTGGATGTGAATCCTAGCCCTTTTATTGGAGATATTCAATTTCAGGATTCTATCTCTTTTGGAGTCAACCAACTCAAGTGGTTGAAGGCTTATAATTCATTCCAAAGACAGGAACACATCTTAGATCTTTGGGTAAGAAGTGAACCTACTCACCCTCTGCAATTTTTTACTAAGCATAAAACACTGATGACACAGGAGGGCGTGCTTAAAATTTTAGGGCCCATACATAAGGAAATTTTGCAGAATGGAAAAACATATTTCCTCTCCATTCAAGAAAGATCCCTAGTTGCATCCAAAATGAGATGGATGGTTTCAAGCAACAATGTTAAGGAAATAGAACCATTTAATTATGGAAATTTCAAAGCTGTTGCGAGACGGTTAGTCCCATATAGTAATTTTATCTTAAAAGAAGGACCCTATTGGGTGGGATGTCGCTTTAGAAGCCCCATTATTTGGTATCCTCCCGAAGGGTATCAGCTTGACTATGAGTTACCTGAAGGACAAGAAGCGGCAGTATTTGCAAACCTGGCACAACATCATGGTCTCAAGCCTATTATAGACAGATCTTCTCCAGCCTACTCCTTAACTTCTTTGCATAAAAATTATTTATTTTTCATGGGGACATGAAAAAAGGTAAGCAGGGGAGTATGTTGAGCCTTGCAATAGGTATGTATTTACTCTTGATTGCTGTCCTTTTTACTCTTCCTTATCCATCTCGTGCCATGATATAATAATATAATGAAAGGATTTTGATGAAGAATGAAAGAAAAATGATCCTGATACGATTTAACCATCCAAACTAATTCCCGTTGCTTTTTATGCTAAAAATAACAGAAGGAACAACAGTACTTAATCACGGGAAAGAAGACATGTTAAATGCGATCGAATTAGAAGAAAAATCAGTAAGGATTAGAACAAGAATGAACGAACTGTCCGAGGATAGCATTTTGTCATTGATCCGTAAGGATCTCCTGATCCCAAGGGATCACACTTATCTTTTCTTTTAAGCTATAAAGGGACAGGGAGAGCTAGTTCTCGATATGATGTATCTTTCACTTATGCATAATTTTTAATTGTAATTCACAGACTGTAGTTCTGAACAACAAGATCATATTGTGATGTCAATTGATTGTGATGATTAATATATAATTCACGTTGTTGTTTATTCAAATATTCTGGAGTAGTTAAGCAGTATTCGCCGGTGGCTAAGGGCCCGATCTCTGGTGGATCTCACTACTGTTCCCGGTGTTATAATTTTCCATTCATTGCAAGTGTATTCTGATTTTCCGCTTTGTAGTTGAAGTACTTTTGATAATTCGGATTTCTGGTATTTATTCCCTTGAATACGCATTTCCAACTTATTTCCTTGAAGAATTAGTTGCTAGTTAAAAGAACTCGTTTTGATTATTTAAAGTGTAGACAGTTATGTCCAATACTTTTCTTATGTTCAATAGTTCAAATCTAGTTGAAAGAGCTCGGTTAATGCTTCAGTGCTCTCGGTTGATTGTCATTCGAATTAGTTGAATTAAGATTGAATCACAGTTTTTGGTTATAATGCTTAGATGAATCACTTTCTTTAAATATTCAATATTTATGATTGCATCTATATAAAATGATTGAGTTTAGCATTACTTTTTGTATGTATAGCTTGCACATATTGTCACTAGTACATTTGGCGGAAATTCTGACACTTGGTTCCGACACTTTTGACCAAATGTCAGAAATTTCCCCAAATTTTTTCAACTTGTTCAAATCCCACCCGAAATCGTCGCTATACCGAAGTTTAGAGAAAAGTGTCGCAATACCGACACTTAGACATTGTGTTGCAATTGCGACGTTTGGAGGAAGACGTCGCAATTGCGACATTATTCCCCATAGCGTCACTATTGCGACGGCTGCCTCCAAACGTCGCAATTGCGCACAATGTCCAAGTGTTGCAATTACGAAATTTGGAGGTAGTCATTGCAATAGCGACGCTTTGGCCGCCGTCGGTATAATGACACTTATATGCAATAAATGCCACTTATATGTCTCTTTGTA
>JAXQQM020092455.1:0-105525 GCA_034641835.2 Pinus albicaulis | reverse complement strand
AGCGCGGAAATGTATTAGCGCCGTCGGATCTGGATTCAACGAGCGAACGACCACGATGAAAAGGAAAGGTGTGGGGAAAAGGTAAGTTATCGGGTTCACTTTGGGCCATTGATCTTCGGAAACCGTCGCTATACCGACATTTAGAGAAAAGTCTCGCAATACCGACACTTAGAAAAAGTGTCGCAATTGTAAAAGTGCGACACTATTGCAAAAGTGTCACAAGACCGACGCTTTCCAGAAGCGTCACAATATCGACGCCAGGAAGAACTGTCGCAATTCCGACGAAATGTGGTCCGAAATTTTGAATGTCACACTTCCGACGTTTTTCTGTCGCTCTTCCGAAATTTCTAAAACTGTCGCAATATCGACGGATGTCACAAGACCGACGAAAATGGAAATCGTTCAAAACGTCAGAAGAGCGACGCTTACCGAAAAGGTAAAAGGTAAGTTATCGGGTTCACTTTGGGCCATTGATCTTGGGAAACCGTCGCTATACCAACATTTAGAGAAAAGTCTCACAATACCGACACTTAGAAAAAGTGTCGCAATTGCGACACTATGCCCCAAAGCGTCGCTAGAAGGCTTCCTCCAAACGTCGCTATTATATGTTTTACGAAGATATGGTAAGTAACTCTCTCTTGTTCTTCTTAGAAATAATTATATATAATTTTTATTTTTTTTCAAAATAGATTAAAAAAATTATATGAGAAAAATTATTAATTCATCAATATGTGTGTGTTGTGAGGAATAATTTCATAGTTCAACTTAATGGCTCATTATATAATCATGTGAGCATCACCAATGATATATCTTAAAAAGCAACTGAAAAGCCATGTGTACAAAATCGATGTATACTCTAGAGAGTGGTTCTCATATCACTATGTAAATTGTTGTATGCTACTTCAACAAAACTATAAGATAAACTGTAATACACATCATATATGCACCATAACAATTGCCATACAACTAATTTGTTTTAGGATACATGTGGAATTCTAGGGGTAAATTCTATATGATGTGTATATCAATCTATTAGGTGTTGGTAAGTTTTGAGTATCTAAGAAATGATAAGGAATATCCATACATCATGATCTTGTAATGTGATTATAAATTGTGTCTATAATTTCCATAAAATGTATAAATGATTTGTTTAAAAAAAATCAACACAATCAACCCTAAGCAATGCTCATGATGTGGAATGTCATTGGCGAAACCAAAATGATGGTCACATGTCCCATTTCTATGGTAATGGTGATCATATATATGTTGTAGCGACACTTGATGAGTAATTAAATAAATCTCAGAGTGTGACTCATTGTGCCATATTTTTTAAAGCATGATTTGTTTTCCTAGTTTTTACTAATTTGTTAACATATTTTATTCATTTGGAAAGCTAATTAATGATGCTTTAAGTAATTAGGACCTAATGAGAGATTATCTTCACATCTTCATTGAAATATATTTGGTAATTGTAGTCACTATATATATGAACCACACATGCATGCTACTTAAGAAAAATTGAAATATAAACTATAATACACATCTTATATCTGCCATAACAATTGTCATACAACTTATTTACTTCTAGATACATATGAAATACTTCAGGTAAATGCCATATTATGTGTATACCAATATAGTAGGTGTTGGTAAGTTATGAGGATCTAAGAAATGATATGGTATCCACACATTAGTAGTGCCCTGGTGAATTTTTTGCATAATTTTCTATTTGTTGTAATTTTGTTTCCTGGATTTGTTATAGATTTCAAATAATATATACAATTATCTACCAATTGTTCTTTATAAAGAAGAAGTACAATAAGTAGTCACCTAAAAGTGAGCCATGTGAAAATATTGGTAACATGAGTAACATGGTAAGTTGTAAATGAAAAGTGAATAACCTCCACTCACCAACAAGTGGCAGGCAGGGTTGGAATTTGGATTTCTCTTTACCCGTCACACAATTTTTTTTGACATTTTGGTCATTATTTTTCTAGTCAATAAACGTTACGTTTAAAATTTTGCACTTCATTAATGATGTTCTCGTAATAAATTAACCCTTCACCAATAAAAGTTTGATTAAAAAAAATTGAACGCTCTTCCATTTTCTTTGGATTTTGGAGTGTGATATATCTGTGTCATGGACTTTTAATACCTAAAGTTTCAAGAGAAATAATTTATTCTTGTCAAACTAATATTTCCTCAATATATGCTATGATCTACTAAAAATTACTTCAAAAATCAAGTAACCTTCCAATATAAAGAAAAAAACATGAACGAGCTTTCCCTAAATTGCAATAAATTTATGTTTATTATTAATATTTCATAATCTGTCTTATAAAAATTGCATAATCGGACTAAGAACAAATCCTCAGTGCATTTTTTATTGTTGTTGTGATTAAAAAAATGAGCCAAAGAACGCTAAGGCACTCAGAGAAATCAATCTATGTATTATTTCTCACAAAACATGTTGAGTAGTGGAGACTAAGCGCTAGATTTTTTTCCGTCCTCAATCTCTCTATTAATTATGTCTATGTAGTTATAAGAATAACAAGCCAAAGAAATCTGAGGCTTCCAGAGAAATTAGTCTCTGTGTGCAGAAATTGATGATTACTGTTGACTAAATGTTATACCATTTGAAATTGCTGAGCGAAATTAATCGGGCCATGATGTACCATTTGTCAGTATCTATTTTCTCATGTATGAAAGTTTTTTTTTTCTAAGTAAAAGTAATTCTATTAACAAAAGGAGTACAGTACAGCGGGCCGAAGCCTAATCATTGCCGAGTGCTGTGGCATTTGAAACAAAAAACCATAGTTTGAAGACTGCCCTGCAAGAGGGAAACCAGTCTGAAACAGTTCATTTGAAAAATCCCGCGCAGGGGAACCAGAGAATTGTAGTACTAGAGACCATATCGAAGCAAAAAAAACAGATGCATTTTCAGAAACAGCAGGAAACACATGAACAGGCCCGTGAGAATGGGCAGAAATAGAGCAAAAAACCAGAGTGAAGAGGAGGAACTATTCATCAGGATCAGGTTCGTAGACAACTCTGCACCAGTATTCATCTGGTTCCCCGTCAGAATTATACAGGTCAGCAACAGAATGGATCACCTTCCTGCGAGGAGGAGGAGTAATCTGCACCTCGCTCGCTTGCACTGCGTCCTGCCTCTCAGTAGGTTGACCCACCGCTTCCTTGTTCGCCCGGTCCTGTGTGGCCTTGCCCATCTGACCCTGCACGTTCGCACTATCAGGGTGCTTCAGCCCAACAAACTGCGCCGAATCCTGAGCCGCCGAGAGGCTGCATTCCGCCGGGCGAGAACTGGGAACAATTTCCTGAGGCTCTTCACGAAAGATGACCGTAATTGAGGCAGTCACCCTGGGTTGATTGAGAGTGCTGTTAAAGGAAAAATGCGCGGTGTGGGTTTGAGCAGGAGGAGCGGAAGGAGTGGGGGAAGCAAGGCGATGGCCCGAGCGGAGAAGGTGCCCTCTAGGTTGACTGTCAGAGTGGGAGATAGACACAGAGGAGGTGCCAGAGGTGGAGGGAGAGCGTCGAATTTGGCACCTCATGGAGCCTCTTCGGCAACGCATTCTGTGCCTGAGGCGTAGCATAGTCGCACTCGAGACACCAGGGCAGGGAGGCAAAAGATGGACAGAAGACTGAGGCGAGAGGGGCAACAGGGCGATAGAAGCAAGCTTGCAGGAACCAGCGTGGCAGAAGTGGAGATTTTCTCCAAAATCCAAACAACAATTGAGACAGCTCCTCTTACCAGTTACAGTGCGAACATTAGAAAGCCCTGCTCCTAGAGCGCACCACAGATTCACAGGCGGGGGAATTTTGTTCAGACCAGAGGGACGTTCCATAATAAAAACCCAGTCTACAGTGCAACTGTAAATCGACTGCAATAAACCACCATAAGTATGAACTGGAGGCTGAGTCATGTCGCGGCATGCGAATGTGTATCGAGGAGCGGGACTACGGTTTATTCGAGCACCAGGAGTAAATGGCATTAAACGTCGATCAGTCGACATTAAGAACTGAATGACAACACTCTTGCGGGTGGGCCAGTGGCTTCCCCTTATGCCACACCCCCATCCCATCACGTTAAACACTACCAACTTCACCCGCATCCGGGTTCTCATGTATGAAAGTTGATGTACCATTGAAAGTTTAATAACTATAATAACTATATATTTTAATTTAATAACTATATATTTTAATTTAATGATTAATAATAATTAAATTAAAATTCTTAAAAGACAAAATAAAAGCCTAATAATCACGAACTATTATGATAATTTAAAAATATAGAACTCAGGCTTAACATAGTTACAAATATACCAAGAAAAGAAGAGTGCATGTGCATGATAACCTCTTTCTTGACAACCTATGAATGCCATTCTCAATGAAGACTCAAGACTCAACTGGATTGGATTGTGTATAAAAATAGTAGGAATGAATCAAAGTTCAATGAATGAATAACTTGATCGAGAAAATTTATAGGGAAAGGTAACTTGACTATCAATCTACTAAACCTCACTTCCATGATTAAGAAAACACCCCCACCTTCTCAGTGGTCCCATCATGGTCCACCTATTGAAAAACAACCAACAAATATTTTTTTTTTTATATTTTTGCATGGCCATTGGACAATGATTTACTATGGTTTTCCTACTAAATTCCAATGGATGATTATTCAAAAATATTGAGAATTAGTTTAGTCTCAAGGAATAGCCAAGAGTCTTACTGGATAATTATAGATTACCTCTCCATTGGATGATTGTACATTTTTCATCTACTTTTTTACGTGAGTTTCGGTTGATGCTAGATCTTTGCCTTCTATTTCTTTAATGAAGCTAAGAGTTAACTTTGATCTTACATTAATAACTATACTTGCATGAATATCCATGCTTTTATACTTCCCCACTGTGGTCAATGTTGATGTATGGCCTTGGCCCATTGATCTTAAAATTAACTCACTATTCATATTCAATTTTCTCCAGTTCAGCCCAATAAAATAAGGAAAACAGAAAATGAAGTCCTGATTTATCTTTCCAGTGCTCCTACATAATACAAATACTCTTAAAAACCAATTAATATATAAATTTTCATCATTCATGCTAAAATCAGTTTGAATTTTTATAATGAATCTACTTACAATTAATAGATTACATTTCTCACAGAATAAGAGATAATTTAGAACTATGATTTCACAATAATAAATTATCGGGCTCCCACAGGGCGATGAACTTGGTCGGATGTGACCCTTCTGCAGCAGCTCCTGAATCTGCCTCTTGATTTCATCGTTCTCCAGAACAGAGCACCGATAGATCGGTCCGTTGGGTAGCGGCGCACCTGGGGTCAAATCAATCGGGTGCTTGACTTGACAGTGTAGAGGAACCCCTGTGGGTGAGGTGAAAATGTCCCCGTACTCCTCCACAACCTTATCCATTTGTTGTTGTCATGCAGAGGAGCCTTTTCTGGAGGTCATGGCCATAGTCTTCTTCTTGCCCTGGGGGCGGATCATCAGGAAAATGAATTTCCTGGTTTGGGAAATGAGCTTATTGCATTGTTTTGCAGTAACCAAAGAGATAGTAGCAGGAGGTGGTACCTCTGGTATCCTGTACAACTTATTTCCCAAAGTAACAATAACAGCATGAGGCCGAGACTCATACACCGCATGACACTTCCACAAGTATGGTTGTCCTAATAATACATCAGAAACATCAATAGGAACAACGTCGCATAATACCTCATCCGTGAAGGGCTTGATGCTATAGGGAAGGCGGCACTGCTGGCTGACGCGGAGATCTTGTCCTTGGTGAAGCCACTCGATGGTGTATGGATGTGGGTGAGATGTGGTCGGCAAGCCCAGCTGCTTCACGACATATGTTGAAATGAGGTTCTTTTGGCTCCCATTGTGGACAATGAACTGTACCGGGGAGCCCTTTACCCACATCTGGGAGTGGAAGAGATGTTCCTCCTTCTGGATCTTTGTAGTGGCAACAGTGGCATTGGGCTCCACATCAATAATCTATTTCCCTTTGTCATTCCCCTTGTCGGGTTCTGATTCAGAGTCAGAGCATGCATCTGACTCAGAAGCCCGCATCTCGACCACCAGCGACTGCTTGGCCCGACACTCACTTGTGTTGCGAGTGGAGCTCTTATGGAACTCACACCACTTTCCCGTGTCCTTCTTTGGCTTTGCAGTGTTGTTCTTTGCTTGTGGCTTCGACAGGTTGTCTTGAGTCACCGTGCCTTGGCTCTGTCCTTTGTTCTATGGTTTGGGAGCACCTTTCCCTTGCTTTTGATTCGCAGATCCAAAGTCTCGCTTCTTCTGTTTGAATTTCTGCTCAATCTTGGCAGCATACCGGTATGCCGTACCAAGCGAGGAGATGTCGAGGAACTCCATTACCTCCTGAATGTATCTGTGCAGAAAAATTCGATACTTTAGCACCAGATGTTTCTCTGAATCTTTGATACCCAACTTGGTGCATAGGGTATGGAATAGATTCGTCATCTCATGCACATCTTGATCCCTTTGTTGCCGTAGCGTGGTCCATTGTATGTACTTGTCCTCATAGCTCCCCACGGGATAGTATTGTTCCTTGACAGCATCTCGAAAAGAATTCCAAGTGGGTACGACCGAGAAAAAAGAGGGTTCTGTCTCGTCCTTTTTCTCACAGTGGCTTTCCCACCAGTCCTTGACATGGGGGGCAACTTTGAGGAGTGCAAAAATAATCTTCTCCCTATCGGAAAAGTCATGAACCGAGAAATATCCTTCTAATAGATTCAACCATCCATCTACGACATCTGCATCTATTTGACCCTCAAATATGGGAATGTCAAAATTTACTTGTACCTTAAAAGGAGTCACACCTCCAGAGTGGCTGCTGGATGTAGATGCGCCACCAGTGGGCAGCCGTTGAAGGATATGGGCAAAGTTATCCATCATCGCATTCCTTTGTTTTTCGAGGGCCTCCTTGAGCAATATTTTGATAGGATCTCTTGCTCCCTCATCTTTCTTTTCGTCCCCCATGGGCGTCCGTCGGGGTTTGCGAGGCTGATCTTGCAAAGGTTCCACTAGATTGAGCCCTAACTCCTTATACCCCGACCTCATTGGGGACATGCAAAGAAGGATAGAGAAAAAGCAGACCACTCTGATACCACTGATCCAGATTTATGCAGGAATGCAATAGAATAAACACATAACCATAAATACAGAGATGCAGTGGAAATAACACTTCATTTTATTAATATCAAAGAACTAAAATTTGCTTATAGACAGAATGGAAATAAAACTAGCTAGGGCGCTAGTAGCTATCTCTGAGGAGAGATGAGGCAGCTACAGGCCTCTGAACTGCATTACAATGAGGCTCAAGGGCCTATTTATTATTGAGAAACAATGGAGAACCCTAAACATCCAAAAACCAAACCCTAGGAGATGAAGTGCCAAAACTATGGGCCTCGTTTGGGTAAATTGGTGTTTCAACTTCCCAGGGACGTAACTTTGGCATACTATCTCTGTTTGACGCACATGATACATCATTAGAAAGATCTATCCGAGGAATAAAAATTTCACCACGAATATAATTCCAGAACATAATGATACATAATGATATTCGCTAGAGGCGTGATGCCCAAAAAACGTCATTTAGGGCCTCAAAACGGCTCGAGAAGTTCAGGACCCGAAAAACTGCTAAAAATAGTAAGTTGTGCCGAAACTGAAATACTGAAAGAGACAATGGTGGGGCCCCAAGTGGAATAGGTGGGTGGCCACCAGTGTCCACTTGGATCATTGAGTGAGCCAAAAAAGTAACTTTCCTTACTTTTTGAGTACAGCCTTGCAATTGCGAAGAGGACTAGTGTTGCAAAATTATTGGTAAGTGGAAATTAAAGGGCGTAAGAACGTTTTGAAAAAATTTCAAATGTAAAAATTAAGTCTTCTATCCTTCCTAGCACCTCATGGAAAACGAGAATCCGCAAATTCTACTCGTCAAATATGTGCAAAATGCCTTATGACGGGCAAAATGGAGGACTGGTCCTATGATGCTACATGAGTTAGGGTTTCATGTGGCAACAGGGAACCTTGTATAGTTTTCAAGGATAGGAAAGGAGAATATTGTCAGTTAATCATCACATGAAACTTCATCACCATTTGAAAATTGTGTCCTAATTTGAAACAATAAGACTACCCAACTATTTCATTATTTAATTTTGATTGTGTAATACAAAAAAATATTCTAGATAACTTAAATAATGTAAGCACTTTTGCAAAAATTTAGTGGAGAGAACCTTCAATTACATTTATTTTGAAGTTCCACTTGCATTTTAAGCCATTTTAATTAGTATTTCATGGCTATCTAGTAAAAATTTCAACCTCTTGTAGAAATTTGTTTGTCACTTGTATTAGAAATGCAAAAATCAAATGTAAATAAAAATGATTTGAAATGATAAAATTCAAATGCGCGCTACATAAAAATGATTTTTTTAAAAACTACATTAACGTCTGATATCACTCGCGGATTCGCCCTCAGCTCTTGCAGAACAACATTCGCCCTCAACATTCGCCCTCAACTCTTGCAGAACAGCATTCGCCCTCAGTTCTTGCAAAATGGTAAGTTCTTACTGCAGGCCCTTCCTCCTGTAGTAGGGTTGACCCTATTTGGGTTTTTTTGGAGCCTCTGAGAATACAAAGGTTGTGATTGATTACGGGGCACTGCCTATATTTGTGGAACTTCTTACCTCTGGGAATGATAATGTTCAAGAACAGGTAGCACGTTCATTTTAGAAGCATAAAATTATTCTTCCCAACTATCTTTATACGTTTGTAATTTTTGAATTTGATTTAAAAAACTACTACCCAACTTTGAGTTCAACTGGTGTTCGTGTAAGGCTGTTTGGGCTTTGGGAAATATTGTTGGAGACTCTGCATCATTTAGGGATCTTGCCCTCAGTCATGGAGCTCCGAGGCAGGTGCTTGCCCAGTTGAATGATACTGCCAGAATTTCAATGATACGAAATGGTACATGGGCTCTGTCAAATTTTTGTCGTGGTAAACCCCAACCACTATTCGAACAGGTAAGCAGAACACATTTTCTGCCTCTTCTTCTTAGTTCGCAGATACTGTGGATTTTTTTTATAGATATTGGTGCTTGGTATATTTGGACGTAATATGGACCTAGGCGCTTGTTCATTATAATGACTCCGTCATCAGGTTTTAGAAAATGCTCAGAAATTTGGGTTTCACAAGGGGATTACCCTTGCTTGCAATTATCGATTATCAATCACATTCAAAAAAAGTCTTTTGTAGCATTGCTGAGCTCTTTGTAGGTGAATTTTCGAGGCAATTTCACAATATCTGAACTAAATTTGTCTGTCCTTTTCAATACTCTGCACTTGTAACAGAACCAGACAAACAATCTAGTGGCCAATGCAACAACAACAACAACTCCTATTGCAATGCCTGCAATTCACCCTCTCTGCATGCATGAATGACTATGGCACCCTCTTTTGTGAACAGGTACTGGAGCTGAAGGTACTGGTTTCCATTAGGATCGTGGAATTCAACATCCAAAATAGTATCAAATTCCACTGCAATAGTATTCCCCAGCGAGGGCAACAGTTCATTGAGACTTATTGGACTCATCACCCCCAAATAGCCTCCAGGGCTACCTAGAGTGTGATCATCTGGAGCAATAACAAATGCTCATCCATCCCCAATTGAAACAAGAACAGGACCCACATTGGTTACAGAAAAGGAGAAACACGTTTTGAAAGAAGAAGAAACTTTTGTATTAGGGTCCAGAAATCTAACTGGTCTATTGTACAATTCCCTACCTACACTTCAAATTGGTACTCCCAACTCCATGCTAAGGCTCACTGTGCCATTCTTCAGATGAGCATATTAACCTGAAGTTTGATTCCAAAAAACCCAAGTCCCCTGTTCTATGCCCAAGACCTCTGTTACAACGAGTAGAGTTCTGAGCGAAATACTTCACAATAGGAAGCAAAAGAAACATCTCAAAATTTCTCCGCTTTAGACTGATAATTTTTTGTGCGAAAATTCAACTGCGGATAGTAAAAACATAATATCAAACACAACCAATCGACAATGGAATTTGAACATGAGGATTTATAACCACAGAAAACCCTCTCCAGGTTAAAAGAATTCTGGAATGGCTTTAAGATTCTACTAATGAGCGCTTACAACACTATAGCAATTACTGTCACAATGAAATCTGCTGGAAGCAAAGCCCTTGTACAGTTTCTACATTTCCACAGTGGAAGCAAGAATCTTGCTATCTCTCATGATTTGGTTCTGTGGTCAAATCCTTTGCTATGGCTATCTTGTTCTGCTAAACGTGGATCTGTCTTAGCTTTGGCTCTGGTTCTCATTTAGGATCGTGGCTATCTGATCTTGCTGTGGCTTTGACTATACAAACTTGTTCAATAGGAAAATGTTGACTCTGCTATATATAGGAGCTTCAATGGGTGCTCTCAAACACCTTTTTGGGCAGCTTTGTTTTGTCTCTGATTCAAGGCAGAACTATGTTGGCCTTGTTTTTTTAGTCCTTGGAACTTAGTTCTCTCATATTTTCCATCCTATCCCCAGTTTGCTACCGAGAAATACATAACTTCACGATATCAAAATTGACTATTTTTGGCCATTTATCTTTAGTAATGGTACAACCTTAATTTGGTGCATTCGTACAGTATCTGAAGAGCACTCTCAAGCTGTTATTCAATATTTTAGCATAACTACTACATTTAACTGTCATGCTCTAATATTTATATCAACCATAAGCATTCTTAAGGTAGTTCCACGTTTGTGAAGCAGAAGGAATGCTTCTGACAGCTTCTTATCATAGTGGTACAATTCTGTTCGCAGTTTATCTTTTATAAACCTCCAATTTTCAAAACGTAGTAGAGACTACAGTTTGCATCTGAAATTTTGGAAAAATCTGTTTAGTATTCTACAGAAAATGTATTAAGAATAAAAAAAGCCCACAATTTGTAAAAAGCCCACAATTTTGTAAAAAGCCCACATTTTGTAAAAAGCTCACAATTTGTAAAATGCCCACTTTTATTTTCTTTTTGCTTATATATTGAGCTCCCATTGAGTTCAACAAGTCTTAGGTTTTCTACACCATTGAGAGAGATTTATTGTTTTCTTTATAGGATAATTTGCATCAATGGAAGAAAACATTGGAGCTGGAAAAAAATTCAAAAGGGTGAAAGGGGTGATGGCAGAGTTTATTGCCCTTGTAAAAAATGTTGTATGAGAAATAATGTTAGAGTTTTAATAGCAACAGAAACAGTGCATTGTAGGAAATATGGGCACATTGATGGTGGATCAAATGACTATCGTCCCATGGTAATTAATTATCTATCTTCATTTTGATTATATCGTAAAATTTTATATTATTTTAAATTTTTAATATTTTTTATATGCGCACTAATGTTTAATTATTAATGTTTGTAATTTTCATAAAGGCACAGTTTCCCCCCAACTTTTTGCAGATGATCAACCAACTTCCACAGCAAAATAGTAGTAGATTAGATGATGTTGCACCAGTACAAGAGAATATTGCAGCAAATATTAGTATTGGAAATGATGTTGTACAAGGTGAAGAACATGAAGCGAATGATGAAGGTAATTTTAATGATCCCATTGAGGTAGATCATGATGACAGTAATGAGACAGTTCACATTAATGATGGGACAAATCAAATGCTCCAAGACTTGTATGGTGAGTCAGATGATGATGGTGGAGATAGCAGTGACAGTATTTATGATGTACCTCTAATTAAAAGGTCAAGTGAACGACTTTTTGAACACTCAAATGCAACTCTTCTCTCTGCTACATTGTTGCTGGTGAACTTAAAGGTTATGAATAATTTGTCGAATAGATGTATGACACAACTCCTAAGGTATGCAATATGTATATATGATCACATATATGTAAATGTTGATTATTTTCCCTTTTTTTAGTTGTAATAAATGTGTAAAATAATAACTTATATATATATATATATATATATATATATATATATATATATATCATAGTTATCAAAACCGGCCGGTCAGGACGGCTGCCGGTTGGAACCGGCCTTGCAACCCGGTCAATAGCCTATTCTCACCTGTTTTGGCCGGTAACCGGACCTAACCGGCCGGTTAAGTAAGGAACCGACCAGTTTATGCATAAACCGGTCAGTTCCGTACTTAACCGGCCGGTTAGGTGCTCCTCCATGAGTTGCAAATTCCTCAGTGTCTCCTCCATGAGCTGCAAATTCCTCTATTATACTAGCAACAAACTTGTCTAATAACTCATACTCAACACCTTATAGCAGCAACAATACACATGATGACTGATAAATACAAGGCTGGCTAGCATAAAATCCCTGGCAGCATGCAACTCATCAAGTGTACTTGATGACAATTTTTGTTCTCAAAACAATCAGTAGCAACCTTATTTCACACTCAGCTAGGAACTGTCAGACCCTCTCTCTCTGCTCACACATAGCAGCAGCATAAATACAAAACCTTCCTTTCACACAGCATACAAGCAATTTGATCATGGCATCAAGACTGATGCAAATGGTCTGACGCCACTCAAGGGACAACAACATACAACCTAATGAAAATGTGACTGGCAATAATAAATTGACCACTAGAAAATTCCCGCTTGGAAATGCACTAAACTGGCTACTGACTTTTCTGGGTTTTAATGAATCTTTTCAGTGATAAATTTTGTCAAACACATTGTGAGCAGACTGCTGAAGTTGTAATTCTCTCTCAGCTTGTTACAAATAGCACTAATAGTGGTTTTCATAAACCAATTCAATACCTCTAAGTGTTGTAGATGTTTTTCTAGAAATTTATTGGCAAGCAAACATAGATAATGAAGAATACAAGATCTTCAAAATGCTGCTCTGATATATATATATATATATATACTGAACCCAGAATTGTCTTTAAGGCTGATACAATGAATTGACAACAGATCTGAGCAGGGACAAATTGTATATTATAATATTAACTCAGCAATAAAACACAGTGAATAATATAAGAGAAACCTGATACATTACTTCAACAAGTTTGCTTATGTATTTTTCAATGATATGTATTTCATTTGGTGCCATTTTGATATATTCACCTTTGCATGGTATATAAATGAGCAAAATTTTCATATTTTGTCTCTATTGGCTTGGAATCATGGTTGCAAATCTTAAAAATAGTTTTTTTTTTTTCATTTTATCAAAAAATAATTATTTAATGTATTTTTTTTTAAAACCGGTTCATTGAGATCTGATCGCTACCGGTTAGACTGGTTCCGGTTCGAAACCCGGTTCATTAGCTCCACCGATCCGGTCACCGGTTCCGGTTTTAATAACTATTATATATATATATATATATATATATATATATATATATATATATATATATATATATATATATATATATATATATATATATATATATATATGATTAATAATCTTTACAAGACACTACTTTTTGTTTCTGTTGTAGATTGTTGGGTGAATATTTGTTACCATCGCCAAATACTTTACCTCGACAATATCGAGATCTACGTGCTATTATGAAACACTTTGGAATGGAATATAACACTATAGATGCATGTCCTAAAGATCATATTATATATTATGGAGAACATGCGTTGAAAACAGAATGTCCGAAATGTGGTACCAGTAGATATCGAACAGATCAACTAACCAAAAAGGTGTCTCAAAAGGTTCTTCGTCATATTCCCATAATTCCACGTTTGCAGCGAATGTTCAGGTGTAACAGCATAGCATAGTTTATGGATTACCATGCAAAGAATAGAAGTGGAGATGGTGTTCTTCGAATGCCTGCAGATGGTTCTGCATTTAGAGAAATCGAGGAAAAATATGTAGATTTTAAAAATGAACCTCGTAATGTCAGGCTTTCATTGGCAGCCGATGGTGTTAATCCATTTGGAGAGCTTAGATCTACTTACTCAGTGTGGCCTATTTTCATTATCAACAATAAAATTCCTCCTTGGATGTCAATAAAGAGGGAGCACATAATGTTGACTATGATTATTCCAGGTATTTGATACATTATTTCTTTGAATGTAACATTTTCATTTCTCTCGTTGTTTGCATAAATGTATATTTTATTTATTTACTTACTTATATATACATATATCATGGGAGTAATTATTATGTACCGTAATTTTGAACAATTAGGTAAGTACCAGGTCAAAGATATGAATGTATATATTGAGCCTCTTATCGATGAGCTAATACAGTTATGGCATGGCATCACTATGTATGACATCACTAAACAAATCAAGCAGAAGAGATTTCAATGTCGTGGAATGCTTATATGGACAATTCATGATGCCCTAGGACTAACACATGTTTGTGGTATGTAATATTTCATTGCACTTTAATATGATACATAATTATCTAAATTAGATATACCATATTGCATGTTTTAAAAATGATCTCATAGTATATTAATTGTTATTGATCCATCTATTGCAGGTCTTCAAACAAAGGGTAGATTTGCATGTCCAGTTTGTGGCCCTAAGATGAAGTATCATCATTCGCCAGACTTAAAAAAGATGGTGTTTGATGAGTTTAGGCACTTCCTCCCTAGGAACCATAAGTATCATACTATTGAAAAACATTTTTTCAATGATAAAGAAGAAACTAGATTAAAACCACGAAGAATGACACCTCAGTTGTGGATGTTGGAATATAACAGAATTAATAATCGTCGAGCAGTTGGTACGTAATGTGTGTATATATATATATATATATATATTATTTGTTTATGTAATGTTTGGAATTTTCGTTTTAACTAATGAGTTTATTTTATTGTATTTTATAATTAATATTTTTCTGATTTATTTTATTCTTTGATATCAAGGTCATCGTCACCGTGAAGGTACTAATATTGTACTTCCACCTGGAATGAAATGTTATCCTTCTCAATTCGCGAGGTTGCCCTACTATGAGGACCTAAAAATAGCTCATTTTTTTGATACAATGCATGTCGAGAAGAATGTGACAGAAATGTTATGGCGAACCATAGATGGTGCACATGATAGAGATAAAATTGACAAAATTTGTGTTGACATTGAGAAATCAAATCATGCAATGAAAAGTGTGATCGATGGATCAAATAACAATGGAGGTCGAAATTATAATAATATTCCATGGTTATTAACAGAACAACAAAGCAATGATGTAAAAGAGGTCGTTAGAAGAATTAAATTTCCAACAGGTTTTGCTTCAAACATAAATAATATCTTAACGGAGAAAGGTGACTTCAGTGGGGTGAAAACACATGATTGGCATACCTTTATTAAGGTAATTTTTTTGGTATACGTTTTTGTTTGTTATTGCTTGAATACATATTTTAAATTTTCCTTTTTTCTGTTTAATTTGGAAACCAATAACGATTCATTTTTTATTGTTATAGTATGTTCTACCTATATCTCTCCCAAACGACTTCGACAACAATCTCAAACAAGTTATATATGGTCTTAGTAAATACATGAGGTAAGTAGTTTTGATTTATACGCAAAATCTAATTGCTACAATTTATTTTTGTACTTGATGAAATGATGTATTAATTGACTTGTAATGAAATATATATTATGTTTCATTGAAATAACTTTGCGTAATGATTTGCAGATGGTTGTCATTGAAAGAAATCCATCAAGATGAAATAAAGTATTGGAAGAGAGAAATTCCTCGGCTAATGTGTGAAATGCAAAAGTATCTACCTCCAACATTTTCCAATGCACAAGAACACTACTTGATACACCAAGTTGAGGAGATTGAAATGTGTGGACCAGTACACACAAGGTCAATGTGGATGGTCGAGAGGCACCTGAAATCCTTGAAGGCTTTGGTTAAACAAAGAGCACGACCTGAGGGTTCCATGGTGGAGGGATATGTGGTATATCAATCCATGGTGTATATTAGTCATTATCTTCCTAAATTAGCTGCACCAGTCATGAAGGCGGTGGATTGCATTTGGGATGTGAACTCCATCAAAAAATTTGAAGAGGAGCACCTGTTGGGAAAAGGTAGAATGAAGAAAGTGAGAGGTAAAAGATTTATTATGTATAATACATATAATGTTTCATTTTTTACATCATGTATATGATCATTATATTCATTTAGGTCTTATTCTTTCATAGTTTATTAATTAATATAATTTACCATGGTTATAAGTAATATTTATTAATATTGGTGAATTATTGTTTTTTTATTCAGGTGCTCAAGATTATGAGGCACTACTTTTATACATTGAAAACAATCTTGAGTGGATGAGTGAATGGATTGAAACATGTAAAGCACGTAACGACGGTAGGTTATCATGGCAACTACTGTCTGAATTGATTAGAGAAGCGTATTGTAGTGGAGATGGGAACGTTACGGACAGGGAAATCGATTTAGCATATGGTTTGAAAGATAGAAAGGTAAGCAATTAATTCACCTATTTATAATGTGACAAGAAGTTTGATTTTTCAGTTAATTTTCATGTTGTGTAAATTATATGTTTAATTATTAATTGAGAATGCATATTTTTCATGTTTGGCATATTGCAGTTGAAACACCACAAGGCTATGTGGTGCAATGGTCGTCAATTTCGCGTTAAACAGTTGGATGATAACAGGAAAACTTCTGATAGTGGGATAACTACAGTATTCCAGGTCACTAATGTTTCCTCCAGGAGTGACAGACATCCTCGAGAATCTGAAAATAGATATTATGGGTTCTTAGATGATATAGTTGAGTGTGACTTTAATTCCTTCAAAATAGTTTTGTTTGACGTCAAATGGTATAGGCTACGAATGAATGTACGTGATGATGATAGAACACTTATTCAACATGACAATGGATTTCCAATGGTTAAAACATCGCAGTTTGAAGCAGGAAAAGATCGCTATGTTTTTCCAAGCCAATGCAAACAAGTATTTTACTCAGAGGTTCCAGGTGAGAAGGAATGGTCATTTGCTATTAGATATGATCCAAGAGGAAGGCCAGTAGAGTATACTGTAGAGGAAGAAGATGATATTGATCAAGAAGAAGATGATGCAGTGGCAGATGAGCAGGAAGATGCATTGACAGACGAAGAAGATATCTTAGAAGATGAACCAGGCATAGGAGATGAGGAAACAATTATTGATGATGATGTCGACGAGGATATTATTGAAAATGACATAATTGATGATGATGATGACATGGTCGATCATTTCAACACCGTTTCTGAATCATATGTTGATATAGATGTCGATCAGTTGGATGAAGATCAAGAAGATACAGAAGAAGAATATTGATACAGATGTTATGTTCGAGTATGAGCTAGTATGTTATAACTTTATATTTTAATATGTAGGAATTATTGTCTGTTGGGAAAAATACTGAGAGGGGGGGTGAATCAGTATTTAGGGCTGACTGAAAACTTTTCACCAGAGATCTTATTATGCTGTTAATTCTTTACTTGGATTATTGCATCATTCTTTTAGTAAACATGTGAAAAGAAATAACAGAATAAGCCATTACACAAAAGGAACACATATGAACACCAATATTTAAGGTGGAAACCCAATTTGGGAGAAAACCACCGCTGCTGTCGTCTCAGTCTTCAATATTTATTATAAAGAAAACATCTTACAATTTTGTGCTAGCGCAGACTCATACCAGCACGCAGGCACCAACCTGCAGAAGGCTTCAACCTTCTCTCGTTCTCCAGCCTCTCCTAGAAGGGAGCTTTGACCCCCTGATTTAACACCAGCTTGAACTGGCAGAAAGCTTCCACTTCTATGCAAAAGACTTCAACCCTCAGATCCACCGAATTTCTTCAATTTCTTCATCAGACTTGCATCAGATCTTTATTATTTCTTTGCTGATCTTCCTAGAGCTTTTTCATTTCCTCGATAAACTCCATAGGTGCATCATGGATTCAACGTTATCAGACAATAGAGTTCGATCATGCAGATCTCATAAAGAGATTTTTATTTACAATGCCTCTGCATGCACACCTCGTACTATGATTCTCATCACCTTATATAGTTTTCGCCTTTATTGAAACCATGGGTCAAAACCATTCAATTGCTAATGGTATTATTAAAAGTCAAACCAATCCAAATTGAAATCCCGATCTTTGTTGTTCCATGCTCGAATTGTCCCAAAGGTAATCTCTATCTCCGCCAAATAATACTATAGCCAAGGTAAAGTACCAATAGCGTGCCGCTGATGGTTTCCTTTCTTTTATTTATCAAATTCGTGGAATTTGATAAATAAATATTATTCACAACCTTTGGAAATTAAATATATAATAGAACTTTATAGTAATAACCAGCGCTTTTATCAAAAGGCTTTTAAATAGACCTTTGGTTCCGGCCCCACATACATAATCGACGGCCCAATCAATATAATTTAAAAAACTGGGGCCCATCGCTTACGATCATTTCCATCCAACGGCGGAGAACACATCGCTCGGCATCAGATGATCCGACGGATATCGTTCGTTGATGATGCACGGATGATAACGCGCGATGGCGTGCCGTACCTTGGGTAACTTTCGCGCATCTATAGAAAATGAACACCGTCTGATGACCCCTTCCCAGATCAACGGTGCTTATCAATATCGCTGGGCATCCTGGTTCGAGCAATAACGCGCGATGGCGCGCAGTGACAAGCAGTTTTGTGGAGTCGTACAAGGACGCGTGTCGCGCGTTCTATGGAATCGCTCCCAACCTCTTGAAAACTGCTTGCCCGTCGAAGGTGGTGCGATAGAAACCACAAACCACCTTTACTGTTTTCTCGGTCACGGTTCCACTCTTCCACGCAGGGTTCCGTCGCGCTTCCGTTTGTTATGTTCCACCTCTTTCCTTCCAGGTTCCGTTCATGATTCCAAAGGGTTAGTCCGTGTTCCACCGAAAGTTCAATGCCAAATACTCTGTTTTAGTTCTTTCGCGTTATAACTGGTTTGCTCTCGCTCCTCGTTCCTTTCTCCATGAAAGCCAGTCAGCTCCTTAATAATAGAGTAGACCCTTCCATCATATATTTAACGAATATATATAACTCCACTGTCTACCAGTTTGGATACACTGTCAACCGTATTAACATCGGTTCCTCGATCA
Organism: Pinus albicaulis; assembly: GCA_034641835.2. Lineage (NCBI taxonomy): Eukaryota > Viridiplantae > Streptophyta > Pinopsida > Pinales > Pinaceae > Pinus > Pinus albicaulis. Next base: position 86,369 of record JAXQQM020092455.1, on the reverse strand, counting down.
ACATACAAAGCACAGGGTTTCTTACGGATGTCAATTATCCTTCATCAGGATGCATACATATGTTCACACATGAATTAACTCATCCTTATTTATATCGATTCTCCATTAAATACAGAGCTTTCCATCAAGGACAATCATATAATAGGATACAGGAAACATATTGCCAACATTGTCTTTAAATAATTTACTAATTATGCGGGTTTTTTGCATGTTGTTTATTATTTCAAACCAATAAATAATGGCCTTACTATTGTTTATTATTTCGCAGGATTCATTTGATTCTATGGTCAGGTCTCTGAAAAAACCAATTAAACACTTAAATAGTCAATATTTGGAAGATAGGCTTTACCCCCACCATAAATTGCTGAAAAACCGGCCTTCAGTTCAGCTTGTTGTGCTGAAGACGAGGGTGGATTTGCATGATCAGTTGAATGAAAATGAATCGGATATTCGGGATGCTTTTGAGGGCAGATCCATAAGCCCCATAGATGAAGATCCCATTGCTGCAGAATTTCTGTCTGCGTTGAAGCACAAGTATAGTGTTGTATCGGAATACAAATTAGAGGACAACTATACCAAGTCTAAATCAACTGAATCCAGTTCTAGTGCTCTTGAACTTACTGAATTAAAGCCAAAAGCAGGATTTACAATCTCTAATGGGAATGGGTATGGTAGTTCCAATATTGGATTGGATGTCCGAAGCTCTGCAATAGACACTGGACCTGATCGTAATGAACCCCAACTAATTAAATGTGATGAAAATGTGGACTTTGATGATGATCAGGAAAACAAGCCAGAGCATTTTGGCAATATTGAAGAAACTGAAGAGGTTTCCTGTGATCGATTGAATCAACTCAGCCATAAGACATCTACTGCAGGCTGGTTTGTATCAGAAGGAGAATCGGTTTTTCTTTCCCATGATGATGGATGCTGCTCTTTTCACGATATAGAAAATTCAGAGGTGTGGAGGTTTTAATTATTTTACTTAATTTTGGGGTTTATGGGTGTTATAATTTATACATTTTGGGATTTTCTATTAGAAATAGGGAAAAGCCTAGGGGTTAGATTATTCTCATGGTTTAAATTTCTATATTTGAAATAAAATTCACTAATTTCTATTTAAAAAAATGATTTGCCTAAATATTTGATGTAGTTTAAATAGAATGTAGTTCATTTCAAAAACTGTTGAAATTTTCTAGAAACTATGATTGGGATTTCAAGAATATTTATGCACTCTTTAAATTTTCCCTTAACATAAAGGGCAGTTTATGTATGAGTAATACTCAGTATTTTTTTTTTCCAATCTCCAGGAGAAGGCTGAATATAAAGCTCCATATGGGCTTACCCCAAACATGTGGGGTGATTGCTGGTTGATCAGAGCAGCTGGTTCAGATGGTCGCTCTGGTAAATATGTTGTGGCAGCATCTGCAGGTTGTACATTGGACTCGGGTTTCTGTTCATGGGACTTTTATAATAAATAAATTATGGCATTCCATACTGAATCAGAGGCCTTCACTTCAACGTCCAGTACCATCTCTCCAGTTTTGGCAAAGAGGGATGTCTTGGGGAGAAATTTTGGCTTTGCAAATGTTGTGCCAGAGAATCAACATTGGTGGTATAGGCCATGTGGGCCTCTTATGGTATCTACTGCCAGTGCCCAAAAGACAGTTAATATTTATGATATTCGTGATGGAGATCCTGTGATTTCAATATGTTTGTTTTGAAAGTTTAGGTTTCATACTAAATCATCAATGGGCTATAAAATAAGGCCACATTGAAATCTTGGATACATGTTTCATGCCAAAATCAGTTGTATCTTCCATAAATACACAATCTTGGACCACTCTGTATAAATCTGCTTCTTGGACAATATTACATCTCCCTCATTATATAGGTGGTGTTCTTACATGCATAGCAAAGGCATTGTTTTGGAAATCATTTTTTAAGTCACTAGATATTGTGGGTACAAGGATCTAGGGTCTCCACATGAAACTGTGTTGCCTGGAGACTCACTCTGCCTGTCCTTAAATTTGTAAACATAGTAGTATGCCAATGCTTCTTTCGTTTTGTATGCATAAGACGATTTTTTGTCAAAGTCCATAATTGTTTTTAAGTTTTATCCATCCCAGTTTTGTTGTGAATGCACAGGTTTTTGGCTCAACACATATCTGTTATATCTTTGTACTTTTCCTTTACTAACTATTTGATATTTCTAGTTATATTTAGAGGTGTCTTTTAAGGGATGAGGGGAATTACTTGGATTTAGTGCTGCCAGGCTTATCATTTATTCTCCAAATGAAGCCCTGTAATCTTTAACACTATATGGGCATGCAGCTCACTTGTTAAAATATAGTTGATACAATACGTTGTACATGAAGCCTGGAATTGTGTACATTCCTGGAATATATTAATTTGCAGGCATGCTTAAAAGAGAGATAGGTTTTGATAAAATCAAAAACCCTGAACATGAAGAAAAAAAAGAGGCAATTATTTTATACAAATAGAACCAAGACACTATCTCCTCATTAATAACAAAACCTCAATCCAAAAATCATATGTACAAAATTCTAGAAGTCGAAAGTTGAAAATTTCTGAAATGGAACCAGGCCCTTTCAAAAGAATAAATTTAGTAAAAACGAGGGTGAAGAAAGTTATCTTATCAAAATTTCCACATACCGTGTTAGCAAGGAATGACTACGAGTCCTGAGCAGTGAGAGTGAGGAATTGCTCTTTTGCTGCAGGTTGCAGTTCTCTTCTCCAACACGATGAAAATAAAATTCTTAGCTTTGGAGTCTGAAGCCCGAGTCACAACTTGGAAGTTGGTAAGGAAAATTATCAGGGTTGTTGCCAGTTGGCTTGGAGTTCGCAGCCTCATTAATTTTCTTTAATGCATTTCCTTCAATGCTGCAGTTGTCACTGGCCAGCAACCTTTACAATAAAATTTATTAGACCCATCACGCTACGAGGAAAATTTGACATGATCACTGATCATTGATTTCTTATTGTGATAACAAACATTAGAGATTTACTGTCCTATTTTAAAGTTTTTTTTTTTTTTTTTTAAATTGAAACCGTCGTCGGCATACCAACGCCTTGTAAGCGTCGCTCTTCTGACGTTTTGAACGATTTCCATTTTCGTCGGTCTTGTGACGTCCGTCGATATTGGGACAGCTCTAGAAACGTCGGAAGAGCGACAGAAAAAAGAGGTCGGAAGGGCGACGTTCAAAATTTCGGACCACATTTCGTCGGAATTGCGACAGTTCTTCCTGGCGTCGATATTGTGACGCTTCTGGAAAGCGTCGGTCTTGTGACACTTTTGCAATACGTCGGTCTTCTGACACTTTTGTACGGCGTCGGAAATGCGACAGTTTAGACACGTTGGAAGAGCGACAGTATAAAGACGTCGGAAGAGTGACGTTCAAAACGTCGGACGACATTTCGTCGAAATGGCGAGACTTTACAAACATCGGAAGAGCGACGTTAAAAACGTTGGACCAAATTTCGTCGGAATGGCGACACTTTACAAACGTCAGTTTGGAAAACGTCGGAAGAGCGATGCGTGTTTGGAAGCGACGGAGAAGTGTCGGTAGTGCGACACTTTGTAAAGGCGTCGGAATTGCGACCGCACGACAAACCACGTTTTTCCCGGCCTCGAACTGTCGCTCTTGCGATGACTGTGTGTCGGAATAGCGACGATTTGGCCGTCAGAAATTGCGCCAAATTTTCTTTCAGCAGGACATCTTGGCATGTAACCGTGGTCTCTAGTATGTCTTAACCCTTCCTAGCATACCTTTTCACCCCCTCTTTAGCACACCAGTAACTCACTCATACCTCCAATCAAAAACTATTATTTGTTCATTTCCATGCATCTTGACGTAGTTCTCCCTTATGTTTCCATGATTCTCTATGTTAACACTTCCTTGCACACGTTGGCACATCTTGCCTGCATGCCTCTCTAAGGCTCTAGAATTCCTTAGTACTGCTAATCATGCCTTTTCACTCCTCCTTAGCACACTTCGAACTCATTGACACTACCTATCACATACACTTATTCATTCATTTCCATGCATTATGAAATAGTGCTCCCTTGTGTTTCTCTTTCACTCCCTAACACTCCTTGGCACACATTGGCACACCCTAGAAATTGATACATCTTGGCATGCTTTCCTAGAACTTTATTATGACTTGGAACTACTTAGAATACCTTTTCACTCCCTCCTTATCACATCTAGAACTTTCTAACACTCCCTATAACACACTTTTATTCATTCATTTCCATGCAATTGAAACTAGTCTTACTTTTTGTTTCCCTGGCACTCCCTAACATGTGTTGGCACCGTACCTTAGAACCTAGCACATCTTGGAACGTCTAACATGCCTTGGAAATTTTTAGCATTTTTTAGCACTTCCTGAGATTCCCTGCACACTTTGGCACTCCCTAGTTGTCATTCCCTCATAGATAGCATTACTTTTTTGTGACTTAGGAACCCAACCAAGTCATTGAAATAATAGTGTTGTGTCTAGAGAAAAGTCTCCCTTTGTCTGAAATTAATTTTTCCATCCCTTTATCACAATTGTAGTCTTGCCTTCTGCAAGTATTATTAGGAAATTATCGTAACAAACTTTGTGCATGGGACACCTGAATTCACTGACACTCCCTGCCAGGCACTCTTATATGTTCGTTTCCATGTAGTTTGAACTATTTCTCCCTTGTGATGCTGTGACACTCCCCAACACTCCTCAACATGAATTGAAACTATATGGAATGTTCAACGCACCTTCTAATTCATTATAATGCATAGCCACTCCTTAACTATCATGTTCCCATAACTACCCTTATTTTTTTAGACTTGGGAACCCAACCAAGTCTAGCCTCAACTATAAAAAATTGACCAAGTTTCATTTACTACAACTATAATATGCCTTGTTCACCTAATAATTTCCTATAAACCATATTAGGCTTCTCATTTCCAATCTTAACTCATCCCACTTAACAAGTTACCAAATCAAGGCTCACGTCCAACCATGGCCATAAAACACCTAAGCAACATAGTTTACATCTTGACATGCCATAACACCTGGAATCTCCAAAAATCCCTTGGAACTATTTCACACATTTTATCATCCCCTGCATTCCTTGGCATGCTTTGGAACTCCCTAACACACCCTACCATTCCTTGACATACCCTGGAAATATAGCATGCCCTGGCATTGCCTAACATATAACCTTGTCACTCCCTTTGATGGGCCTCTAAATTGGACATAAATTACGGCCCATGTAACCTTTATTGGACGCATAAAAGATATATTAAATCTCTCCTTCTACAATTACTAATTTTTTTTGATGTTATAATATTTTCTTAGGAAGGTTTATATAGAATTTCACATCTGTGCCTAATATTATTTATTTTTGAAGGATATTGTGAAAATATTGGGAATATTATAAAGATTTGGAGAAGGAGATAATTTAGGGACTTTCTCCATACTACTGGAGGCTTAAAATTGGAGAATAAATGAACAAAATATCATGAAATAATTTATAAACTATGGAGATTCGGGAGCTCCGATGACTGAGAAAATATAGGAATGTGTTCTGCTACACACCCGGCCACAATACTCTGTCTCCAAGGATCATGAGGCCTACTGACACTCATACTTACCTCCTCTGCAAGTCTTACAACCTTTGTTCCTCATTCCAAGCCCTAAAACTGGAGAAAAAACCCTAAAAAGCTCAAAAACTTTGGGTACACAGGTAACATGAAGCCTACCTGCGTTCCTGGCTAGGCTACGCAGGTAATTTGAAGAGGAAATGCATTCTAAAATGCATTTTTCCAGTGTTATGCCTGCATACTCCTGTAAAGATAAAAAAAGCATGAAATTAAAGTGAAAAAGTTGAATTTTGGTCAATTCTAGAAGGTTCTAGATGAGATTTTTTGGGGATGAGTACGCTTTAGTAAGGTGCATGTATCCCACACCTTAAGAAACTAATCCCTTGATGTGAGGAGCCTATCCCTTTGAAGGAGGATTCTATCCCTTTAAAGGTGGAATCCTAACCTCCTCATCTGATCTATAAAAGGAGGCATTGGGTAGCCTCAAAGGTGAAGTTTTTTGGAGAATATTTTTGAGTTGAAGTGTTGTTTGAGATTTAGACTTCTTTCTGCTGAGTTTCTGAGAGGAAAGATCACATACCTCTTTATGCTTCTGGAGGAAGAGTGCAAGACTTATCAGAGTAGAGGAGATTCCTGCTTCGGACCCCGGGAAGGCCTTTCGAACATCAAGGCAAAGGTTGTAAGGTTCTTCTGTATATTTTAAGATTAATACAATCAAGTTCTATTTTTCTCAATAAATTGTCGTTCAATTGTTTATTTTAATAAGCTGTCGTTTGATCGTTTATTTCATAGATTCCTTGATCACTATGATAGGTATGTTTTATAATTATTTGTTATACAGGTGCTATTGATATTTTCTTGTTTGTGATTGCAGATCAATGAAAGATGATACTTTCTTGCGACAAAAGAGCTCTTGTTGCGACGAAGGATTATTGATACGACGAAAGCACTACGACCGCAAATAAGCATTTGGATCTAAGGTAGGATCGATACCTTCATAGCATTTATTTGTAAAACGAATATATCTAGAGAAATAAAAAACTTAGTTGTTCATTTTTTGCTAGATTGTCTTCTGACACTAGGGATATCGGGTCTAACCGCAAGAACGATTTACTGTACCCAACACGCTCGTCATTCTTGCAAACTCCTAGGTGTTGGGAACAGATTCCTATATGAGGGTTTTTAGAGGGGAAAGCTTCCTCCTTTCAAGGATAATTCTTCCTCATAATTTTTTGTAAGTACGAATTCGAATTTTTTTGTAGGGGCATGTATTGTTTAGTTTCATTGTGGAAAAAACTTGTTTTCTGGAAGCTCCATTTTATTTTCTTGCAGGGATGTACTTGGATTGATTCAATAAGGATGATTGGTGTACTTTTTAGCTTCTAAAGCTTGTTTTATTCCATAGGACTCTAAGTCCTCCTTGGGCTTGGCCATCCCAAGAGCCTCATAGCCCTATTGCACAATTTATTTATGTTCTTTTGACTTCTTATTCACATGCATATCTTATTTCTATTTTGCATATTTCTCTATTTAGTATTGTTTCTTTTGTTGTTGTACGATTGAGTTAAATTATTTAAGTGAGTTATTTTGTAGGTTTTTTACAAGTTCAAAAGCATTTTCCATCCTTGTAATAACTTTTTAAGTTCAGCTTAATCCTTAAGATACTTGGATTTGGTTACTAGTTCACGAATATAAGATTTCTGGAAAGGCCTTGTAGCGAAATAGTAGTAAATTTATGTTATCTTTTAGAACGAGTTCATTTCACTTGATTCCACTTGTATTAGGTCATAATAATGTTAGATTTAATAAAAAAAATTACACCATTGCATTTTTCACTTGATTAGGTTAGGCATTTGATAGATTAACTAGCTCACTAGTTCTTGAGTTTCAAGATTTTACAGTAGTAATTTTCTGTTATCTTTTAGCACATGTGAACAGGAGTATTTTGGAGTGATTATACTTGGAATGGATACCTAAGACATCATGATTAATAAAAAAAAATTCCCCTCCCATTTTCATTTGATTTATTTAGTCATTCGGTGAGTTATTTCCAAAACATACTTTCTTGTAGCAAAAACAGAGTTTCCTATAGCACTCTTGTAGCATGTGTAAAATTGACTAGATTTTCTCATAAAGCTTGGTTTTTGTCTCTTAGGATTTAATAATGACCCCTAGGATCTAAATACATGATTTAATAAGAATAAAAACCACTCAAGGCATTAATTTTCTCAAATTATATTAGGCCTTCTTATTTTAATTCATGCTCTTAGATTTTTAATTACAAATTATTGTTCTTTTCTAGGATTAATTTATTTTCAAATAAACACTTCCATTTTTTTGATTAGTTTAGGATTCTATTTCATGAATTTCACACCATTACATCAGATCAACAAAATAAGGACACATTTTATGTTGCACATATAGTGTCGACACCTCTTAAGTTTTTACTAACCCTCGGTAAATAAGTAAAGTTTGTAGCCTCGATAGTTGCAGCATCCTTGTTGCAATATTGAGGCTCACCACTTTTTGGTGCCGTTGTCGAGGAGGTGTCAAAGTATGCATTGTTTTCTTCCCTATTTGATTCATTTATTTTATTTCTGCAAAAAAAAAAAATATTGCATGAGGCATATTTTATTTAAAATTAGAAAATTGAATTCCATTAACATTCTTATTCAAAAAAAAAAATACTTATCCAACATCAATCCCCCCATTTGATCACGTGGCGCAGTAATAAGCACATCACCATCCACTTTGGCAGGTAGAAGAAGAATAGGTGGTAGAGAAGTTAGAAGAAATCGATGGAGATGATGAAAATGAAGAAGATCTTGTTGGATTTCCCATTCAAGATAATGATTTCAGTGTGCATATGAAGAGCATCCCTCCATATTTATTTCCCAACATCCATGGTATGAGGTCAAAGGATCTAGGAACCTTTCTCTTTGAATTTGAAATACTTTGTAGATCTTATGGCTACTTATCACACACTCTAAAATTGAGATTGTTTCCTGCAACATTGAAGGATAAAGATGTTAAATGGTGAATGAGTCTAGGTACTAATCGAATAAGATCATGGAATGATATGAAAAGATATTTCCAAAAAAATATAAAGATCATGATCTTAAAGAATAAATAACTAGAATGAATCAAAAACAAGATGAGACCCTTCAATATCTAATAGAGAGGTTCATGTATAATGTTAAGAGGGAAAAATTACATCATTTAGGATTGGACACACTAAAACCCTCTTACTTAGAACAATTATGGATGAGTGGATTGATCTCCTCAATCTCATGAGTAAAGGAGATTTATAAAAAATGTCATTTGAAGAAATTTGTGAAACATGAAAGCACACATCAAGAGGAAGGGAAAAAGTAAGTAAATCAGCATCAACATTGGTAAGTCAAGATGAACTTGGAAATTTGTTCAATAAATTTAAAATATAAATTCTTAGGAATCTAAGCGAACAAGTAGAAATGCTAAGAATGAAAAATGAGCAAAAATAAGGCGTTGGTATTTGTGCTATCCATGCATAATCATATGATACTAAATATTGTCCATCATTACCAAGGTTGAAGGAATTATACCAAGAGGAAAATGGAGCAATTTAAACACCAAAGATGCTATGTTATGTAGCTCCAAGAAGACCATGGCAGCCTAGTCAACCTGATATGATGCAAGGACCTACTTCACAATTTCAATATTATTAACATCCATCTCAAAGTAATTGGAACACACTCTTTCCTTGCCAACCTTGGACATCTCAACCCAAAAACCAATCTTGGAAACAAGGATGGCAAGAACCTTATGAGAAAAATCCACAATATATTCCTCAATATCCTCCATACCCAAATCCATGCTATCCCTCCCATCCACCTCCACCACAACCACAACCTCAACCACATCCATCTCATCGATTGACTCCCACTCAACTAACTGTACCACCATTTCGAAACCCACACAAGGAAGTAGCTCAACCCACTTACAATGCTAAGGTACAACACTTCCAAACATATCCTCTTGAACTAAATGGTATTCATCTTAGTTCAAGAAAGGTATTGCAAAAAAGAGATTCTCTTGATGTCATTGAAGGAAAACATTTAGAAGAAGAAGATTTAAATGCAGAGATCAAAGATTCATGGGCTACATTTTATGGAGAGAAGACATCAGAATCAGAGACTAAGAATATTCCCTCATGTTTACCATCAAATCCTCAACGTGTTCAAGAGAACAATCAACAAAAAGAGGAAGATTTGAATTTCATGGCAGAATAAGACATGAAGAATGATCCTAATGAGAAAGAAAACCAAGGGCATCAAAAATATATTGAAATATGGTTTGAGAAAATCATTAAGTGGTAGAAACACACTCTTCTTCAACAGTACTTGATACAATCTCAGTTAAAGCAATTCATCTCTGATATTCAAGTACATTTTAAAGCATGTATTTCAAGTTCACACATGATTTTTTCTATCATATTGATGTGCACATGGCTCCATTGGAAGTATTCCTATACTTGAAAGAGGTTTTGTTTTTTCAAGTAGAGTATAATAGAAAAAATAAAAAAATCAGAAAAAGAGAAAAAAGGAAAAAGGATAAAATCTCAGGTGAAAACCTATTTTGAGGTGCCAAAGATTGGTTCATTGATTTAAAACCTCCATGAGGCAGTCAATGGGTTGGAAAAAGGAGAAAATAAGAGAAAAATAAAATATCCTACGCGAAAACCTCCTTTGAGGCACCTAGGGAGACCTACTAGTTAAAAAGCACATTAAGGTAGCTAATAGGCCTAAAGAAAAAAAAAGTGAAAAGAATGAAATGAAAAGATGTATTTTCTCCATGTATCTCCCTCTCTAATGAATGCATGTTCTCTCCAACCTTTTCAAGCCACAAAAAAAATAATATGGCACAAAACGAAAACATTGGTCAAAACCCTAGTCAAAGGAAGTCAAACTTGGAGTTGCTCCTCCTTTTCTCATATGATCCAAAAGGACCAAGGTCATGCCAATCCATCACTCTCATCCATTTCCAACATCCACCCATCATTTCCAAAATTTTCTCATCCATTTACCTCATTGTCCTAAAATGATACAGGAAACCCTGTTTTTGTGATAGGAAACTCCTAGTTTTTAGCAGAAAATTGTTTTTATTATATCTAAAAAATCATGAATCCATTTTATGACCTGTTTCATGGGGAGATGCATATATATTATGGTAACATGCTTAAGTAATTTTATCACCTTCTCATGAACATTTTGTGAGAAATCGACCTCCATCGCTTACAAGCATTTTTATTTTTTATCGATATTAGTGTATCCAATGGACGATATTGCTTATGGGGAGCCGAATAAGGACGATAGTAATATGCTCAAACAATTTTACGTCAATATATTCTACCATTTGAGAGACATGGCTAAAAAAGGCCTGCTACAAGGGGTTGTCCATAACTGCTTTAGGAAACTTTGTAATTGCTACAGGAAGTTACAAAAAGCTACATTTAGGTGGATTGGGGAAAAAAAAAAATCACAAACGGTATTGATGTGTAAAAATATCAATTAGGAGAGTCTTCCAATCATTTTTTCCCACCTTCTCATCACTCCTCCATCTCAAGCACAATGATTTTTCACTCAAACCCTACACTTTTTCACTTCTGTAACATTTTTTTGTTGTTGTTGCAAAAACATAGATTTCCTTCACATCATTCTTCCAAGACAACACTACACCTTCTTAGCCTTACCACACTCTTCCTAATCACCCTATGGATATTGGAAGTCGAAAAAATACAAAGAGGACCTTTTACAAGAAGGAAACATGTTCCTCTAGCAAACCTGCATAATCATGAGAAAGCAATATAAGTGGTTTTATCAATCATCCAAGAACTAATGAAAATTTGTGAGGTGAATGTGAAGAGCATATGGAACTCCAAGGAGGCAATTCACAAGTATAAAAAACCTAAACATCATAGAGGTGCCTACAAACATACAACAAAGTTATCAGTAAAGCATGTAAACATCAAGTCAATCATCAACTTCGACACTCACATCATGAGCATATCAGTAACAACATTTAAGTTATGGATGTGAAGCAGCAACAACAATAAAAAAATAAACCCTATATGACCTCAAGATTCAAGGCTTTTAGCAATAGGACCACCAACAAATTATCACATGCAGCTTCAGTAGAAGCTTCAGAAGCACCAAACACAACTTCAACAGTCATATCATTAGCTTCAATATCACTTGCAGAAACAATTCAAGGGTAAGGCCTAGGTATGGAATCATATAAACCTTTATTCAAATCTATTCTAACAGAAGAAAACATTAAAAGTGTGAGAAGGAAATTTTTTTTGTAGCCAAAATCAGTACCAGAGCAACCTCGGCCTTATCTCACAATTAGCTTCATTTTTCTACCAAGACACACACACATGTGGGAGAGGAACATGAAAAAAGTAAACAAGACTTGAGAAAGTGGGTAGTAAGCAGTTAGTTGTGATGGAAGACAAGGAGTGCCAAGGGGTAACTGAGGATGAACTCAGTTAATAGAAAAAAGAACTCAGTTTATTTTGCATGCAATAAAAGAAAAAGAGAAAATTTGAAAAAAACAGAAAAGTTTGAAAAAAAAAGAAAAAAATTGAAAAAGAAAAGAGAAAAAATAAAAGGTGGACCCACTAGCTCTTACCATGCGAAATATAATTTCTACAGGTGAGATAGGGATGCTACATGCACAAACATATTTGCTACAGGAAAAACAAATTTTCTACAAGAAGTTAACCTGGACAAATATATTTTTATCAAAGATGGTTTTTGTCCTCTCTTCTCTTTCTCTTATGCTTACACACTCCATCAAAAAATCTAGAATGCACCCATACACTCATTTCACCTTTCAAGTTGGCAGAAAACTCTATTTTTACTCTTGATTGTAATTGCTACAACAAATTCCTAGCAGCTACAAGACTCCTCTAACACTATAGGAAACCCTATAAATGTTATAGGAAACTTATTTACAAGAAAATTAGCTCTCTCAAAGGTTTCTAAACTTCAAAAAGAGCATGATATTTTTTTTTGTCTATACCTACCACTCCTAACCCTTACTTCACTCCATGCACAAGGATTCACTCCATAAACTGTATGTTGTGCCACTAGAAGTTAGATCACCTATACCTTGGCATGGAACCTCTCCACCACTCCAATAATTTCCTAACTCCATCCCTAACCTCCATAGACCATTTCCCTTCATCTCTAAGAAATATGCATCCTAAAGAAGGAGATAGAAGATTACTACAAAAAGCTGAAAATTTTCCTATAGAGATTATATATATGGCACAACAAGGTCAAAATCTGAGGATAATTTGATGAAGATGGCTTCAAAGGACCACCAGCAGACTCCATGAGGATTAACATACTAGAAAAGTCACCTGATGACCTCTATGCAGCACCTGCAAGAAGAAATAAGTAATAAAAAGGTTAAGAAAGTCACATAGAAACAAGTTTCTAACTCAAAAAATACAATAAAAAAAACAACAAGAGAAATATAGTCATGGCTATCACCAAACTCCAGCTCCCCACACCAGATAATGTCTGCAACTCATCATCAATAGTTACAAACAAGGACCTGACCTTGCACACCATTACAATTGAAGAACCAATTGAGACAAAGAATAAACATGAACCTAAATTAGAAGTTTAATGGGAAACTGAGATAGGGGAAGAAATGCAAATAGAAGAGTAACAAGAAGATCAACAGGAGGAGGACCACATGGACCAATAAATAGATAATGAAATAGGGTAGCATACATGAAGAACCACAAGGCAAGGAGGATGAAGATATTTCTTCAAGGATGAGAAACAATTTCAGTAGGGGGTATGATGGGCATCTAAATTAGACATAAATTAAGGCCCATCTAACCTTTCTTAGGTGTTATCACTCTGCCAGATTCCCAAGGCTGAAGAAGGAATCCCATCAGAGGTAACCATAGACCAAGATTTTGACTTGATAGCTAGCCCTATCAAGTCGGACATGGCTCTCTCAAAAAGGGTCATAGCCAGGAGGGTTGGAGAAATTATGGTTTTTAGGATAGATATTGAGTGCAAGGGTTGTTTTGATTTTATTTGGTTGGGTTTCAATGGATGAAGAAATTAGGTCAAGGGAGCTAGGTCAGGGAAAATTAGATAGGGTTGCAGGGATCAATGGGGCAAGGTAGGCACAAGGCTTATCACTTGAATATGATTGTGATGGAATGGTTTTGAGACTTAAGAAAATCTAGGAAGAGCATGGGAGATGTATTCTTCTTAGAAAGAGGAAAATGGACAAAATATGATAAATTCCCCAAAACAGTTCATGAAAAAGCATGTATTTTGAATATCAAACTTGAAAGAGATCATAACATAGAAATGAAGTGAACATGAATACAATACATTCTAACATACGACTCTAAAGAAAAGACAATGATAGACATCAATACCATAAGTATCCCATAAAATAGCTGCAACTCCTCTTTATTAGCTTGCCAAACTGAGTACGATAGTTCCTTGATCAATTAGCAACCATACAAACTGATTCCAACCCTTGCTAAGAGTAAAGTGATGGAATAAATAGACATAAAAACAAGCTTCACTCATCCTCAAGGGTTGAATCCATGAGGTGAGGAAGAGATCCTCAAAATACTGAACTGTAAACTGAATTATAGGATGGTTTGAGTGAATCACTCCTCATTACATTCAATTGATTCATTATGACTCAATGGTGGCTTTTACGTGATGAATCTACCCTAGGTAGCTAATATCTAACATAATTACATTTACCATCATTAATTACAAGAGTATAAAGATGATTTGATGAATAAAAGTCAAAATTTGAGAGAAATTTGGAAAAAATCAGCAAATTTGACATTTGTGCCCTCCACTATGCATTTTCACCCTCTATGTTTAGGGCCATTTTTGGAGGCTTTCCTAGTGTCAAAATTAGGCCCAAGATGGCTTGATGGAAATCCTTTTCTATCCTTGTTCTAAATATGCCTCAATTTTTTTAAAATGGAGGTCATTTTCCCCCTCAAAAAGTCATTCTCCCAAGAATGGTATTTGTGCGGTATACAGAGTCAAAAAGGGCGAGGAAGGGCGGGATTTTTTGATGGTAATGAGCTTTTAGCCCACCAAAAATTGCAAGCCAAGGGTGAAACTTATGGTTTGGTGAGATGCATAGTTGTTATAGCATCACTTTTCACCCTCAGGTGATTCATGATTGTCTTTATGGCTTTGGGCACCCATTCCTACAGACTTGAACAAATTCACTAAAAACAGTGTTAAAATTCCCATACGCGGGTATGCCCAGACTTTTCCACGTGTATACATGAGTCCACATGTACTTTTCCGCGTATGCCATTAAAACCATTAAAAATATATATAAATTCCCTATTTTCGGACTAGGTTGATGGTTACTCCAGTAGTTCAACCACCCCAGTACGTGGCCAACTATTTCCAAATGACTGAAACTACTTTCAGGGAGTATAAAAAGCCCCTCATGTGCATGTCCTAAGGGAGAGAGAAATTTTATAGACATTATACTCTATTGGAATCCCAATTCAAGTCTGATTTCCCGTGCCTCCTGCACTTTCCCAGATTTATACAGGAAACCCTTGTTTCCTGGAGATGTTCATCCATTTATATGCCATCTCGAGTGCACAAGTCTTGAAAGTTTCTTAGCGAGGCAAGGGCGGGACGAATCCGGACGATGGTCTGCTCGAAGATCGTGGAAGGATTCAGGTGATCTCTCCACTCTTTATTTCTGTACATGCTGTTCGTAATAATGAAGAACCATCTTGTTCCTGAACTTCTGTGTTAGTATCTATTTGTATATGTGAAAAGATTGATTATTAAGCAGTTATTATCGTTTATATCATATTTCACATTGATTACACTAACGTTTAGGAGAAATATATGTTGTACAACTAGGTTTCCGTGCATGTTCTTTCTTGTTTTCCAGGTTGAAGGAGGAAGAAAGGTTGCTGGGGGTTTGAACCCCGCGGGATCTACATCGAACGTAGGACTACGGGTGAGTTCTGCTATCATTGTTATCTAGTTTTTTGCATTCAAGTATGGTTGTGTGTGAGTCCTTCTGAATGGCATGCCCTGCTTTGTGGAGGTTTTGACCCAACAAACCTAAAGGAATTGATTTCCTTGAAGCATGAGACTATAGCGACTCTGTTGGGGATCGCATTTGTGATTCCCTTTTGTTGAAGTGGTTTTCATGTTTGATAGTTTTCCAACGGTTTAACTTTTATTCGGAATCTAGTTAACTCTTCTCCGATCAATTGAAATACAGTTTCTGGTGGTGAAACTATTGTCGATTTAATTGCGATTGCAGTACCCTGTGGTTTAATTTGTCAATCCGAGGCTCGTAGTGCATAAAGGAAAAGCAATACAACATGTGAAGAGCTGAATGACAAACAACATATGTGAGCTCACAACAATAAAGCTATCTCAAATTACATTACAAGAATCAGATGACAAATCATGAAAGCATACAATAAAAGAATATGGATCATAGCTAAGAATCCCCCTCTCCTAATTACAAAACTATCTCTTAAAGCTAATCTAATGAATTTCTAAACTTATGAACTCCTGAGCCCCCCAAAATGAAGAGAGAGCACTCTCTTATATACATGAAGAAGCTAACCATCTCATTCAACCACTCTCAACTAATTTCCCATTATTACAAGACATGATCCCTTTGAATCCTCCACACATCTCTCACATATCTTGAATAAGACATGCCAACCAAATCCTCCATGATCTTCTCCTTAGGAACAGGCTTGAATAATTATCTCCTTAATATGGTGGAGGAGATATTCCAGAAGTCTCTTAGAATTAATCCTTCACATTTCTCCTACACATTACAAAGCTCACACATTCTTGAGATATATATAAAAACATGTATATTTTCTAATATTTAATCATAAAGTCACTTATAATACAAAAATGAATAAAGTGGAAAATAAGAAGGTGAAACCCAAATGTATTTATGGAAATGATATAATGAAAGGTTAATGGGATGATGAGATGTAAGGAATAGTGAAGGGAAAGGTGGATGGAAATACGACATTTCTAAGTCCCAACATCCCCCCCAACTGAACTTGTTGCATGTCCTCATGCAACCATGCATGGATCTCTTTTAAGAACGTTTGGCATCTGAACTTTGGCTTTACATGATGATGTCTTTTTAATAATGAATGTTTCCAGGATATGTGAAAGACATGAGTAACAACTTACATTTTCTTATGGTTGGTTCTTGTGTGACAACCATGAATACAAAGAATGTTGGTTCTTGTGTTAACAACATTCATTTCGTTTTATGTTCTCTTTTCTTATGGTTGGTTCTTGTGTGACAACCATGAATACAAAGAATGTTGGTTCTTGTGTTAACAACATTCATTTCACTTCTTGTTCTCTTGCTGCAATAATAATGTAAATACTCACTGGAAATCATAAGCTATCAATGTGCATAAGAAAACCCTTTTTGTAATATTTATGAAGCATGCCAATGTGTATATTAATGAGTATGAAGCAAAGTGCAACAAAGTATCGTTGGAAAAGAAATGTTGGTGAATGGTGAATGAGAAAAAAAATGGAGTGATAGTGGTGGAGAAATGGAATCATGGTAGTGAATATGTAGTGAATATAGTCCCCCCCCCAACTGAATTGGTTGCATGTCCTCATGCAACTTGGCGTGGGTCATGAAAGGAAATGGAGCATGATGAGGGAATTTTCCAAAATATTCAAGTCAACATATAAGGAATTGCATGATTAAAGATTAGAAAACAACATACTTCCACTTACCCAAGAATGATGAACTATGCAATAGGAATGTAGTTGCTGCTACTGCTGAATCATGAAAACGTGACTGGTGTCGTAGCTGCAACTGCTGTAACTGCTAGAACATGGAAGGTTTTACTGCAGCAGGATCATGCAAATGTAACTGTGAATGCTGATGTTGCTGTAACTGGATCGTGGGAAATGAAGGAATCTGAACTGATGATGCCGAATCATGGAAAAGATAAAGGCTGAAAATGGAACTGTGGTACCCTCATCGATCAGAATTCATGTTGCGGTAACTGCTGAGGGAGTCGTGAAAAAGTGCATAGTCTTCGTCTGCTACAAAACTGATGGTACAAGTCTAATCATGCGAAAGAATGTGTTGATGTCGAGCATGAAGAGAAATCATTGGATTACCGGCCATTGATGTATGCCGTTAACCAATGCGAGGCAAACTCACCATTGATGTCAATGAGTGCCAAGGTACCCGGGTACATCTTGCGAAATGCGAATAGAGGGGTTGATGTCGAGCCATTTGCAAGATCTGATGATCAAGGGACATTAATGTATTCCCATGATTTTCAGCGAGAGAACTTGCCATTAAGGCATGCAAGTCTCAAGGTACCCAAAAGGAACTCTAGTCTATTTCCCAGATAAGGTGCTGAGGTCGATGGGGCAAGACTTGTTGAAAGGTGGGCCTTAAGGAATCCCACATCAGTCAACGTGAGTTTGTACAAAGAGATTTGGTAGGACTATAAATGGAAAGAACTCACGGACAAGCAGTGTGGATCAACATAGCGAGGAAAGCAAGGCAATGTAATTATGGAAAGGGGATCAGTTTTATTCAGAAGGCAAACTAGAAGGCAAATGAGCTGAAAGGGATAAAGGAATGTATGCGTTTCAGAAAAATAACTGTGCATGAAGTCGTGAAAGATAAGGTAATGGAAAATAGGCTTCAACACAAGGATGGTCAATCAGCTTTGAAGGAGAAGTGCTACAGTGTTACTGCATGGATAATGGAAAAAGTGGAAATGTTGGTGTATCAACATGGTCACTGTGTAAAAGCAAACATCAAGAGGCGCAAACATCATGATGTTTATGGCGAGTTACAACTCCTTCAAGCTATTTATGAAAGCACGCTTCTCACAAAGTTCTGTGATCTTTGAAAATCACTTCAGCAGCAAAATGCGATCATGTCCGAAACCTGAAAAAAACTTAGTACAAACCCTGTATGAAAGCTTCGTGAGAGCATTGTAAAACATAAGATGCGAGAATAAGCACAAATGCGAGCAAAAGAAAGAAACTGTGTGTTAACCTGTCGCCTGTGCTGATTTCATCATCGATCGCTGTCAAAGTGACTTCAAGAAAACAAATTAGTGTTAAGCGTAAATACATGCATTCGTATTGTTTTCAGGAATTTATTAAAAGGTCCATTTGCAATTTTCATGAAATTAAAGGCAAAAAGAAAAACAAAACAAAAATTAAAGTCAGATCTCCATTTCTTGGCATGCTTTGCAAAGTGTAGCAATACTGTCTCGGTGCTAGCAAATCTTCAGTTTCTTGCTAATTCAGTTTCTTAGATGCACCGTTAAATTCATTCAAGCAATTGGAAGTGATGGTGTTGAAGTATCTGAAGAGCCAAATCCCATTTGTCCTGAACTCCAACCCACAGTAATCCCTTTCAAATGATCTGTGATCTGTGCCTGCAGAAACATTGTTGTATTGGAAGTTTGATGGCAAAGAAGAATCAACATAATTCCCATTCCATCCAGAAGAAGGTAATATCAATGATAATGCAGAAGCAGAAGAAAATCCTACACTAGCAACAGGGGGCTGTGTTGTGTAAGATGACGGAGGACGCTGCATTACAACCACAGGTTCTCTTGTAGTCACCTGGACTGCTTAATATCAGATACCCCAGTTCGGTGCCTAATTTCAGCAGGCACTATCTTGGAAGAATTCCCAGCCTGACCATTATTTGTGACAGGATATGAAACAGAGAGGGAAATCTCAAAGAACTCCGAATCTCAGAAGGCGGGCATTTGAGTTTCACACCATGTGTATTGGAAGAGTCAATATTTGCTAGCCATTGTGAATCAAGTTTACCCATCGAGAAAAGATCACCACAGTGTTCATATAAGACATCTGGTATTTTTTTTTTTGAGAACTAGGAAAGAGGGGCCTCTTGAAGCATGGGTCAGCCATCCTTTGATCATTGGCCGGAGCATACTCAAATGCACACTGGCCCAGATTTATCAACACAGTCACATCATAGTTGGCTGCAATTATTGGGTACAGAGGATTAATAAACTCTTCTAATTTGCACATCAGAGAGTAAACCTGCTTGCCATTTAATGTATAATAAACACTTTTTTTTTTTCAGGATCAAAGCCACATCCAATGACAGTGTTCACAGCACCCCAAGCTCTTTTCATAGAAGATAAATTATGTTGCTCTGTCTCACCATCTACACAAGCCATTCCATTTAGGAAGACAAAGCCAATTGAATGGAACGCAATATTCAATAAGCCAATTTACTGAATCCTCTGTTCAACTCTGTCATTAAATGCTTCGCAGGAACACGTTAGTCACATAGAGTTGTTGCTTCTTGCTATGAAACAATGAGATTACGCCTCCCACTGAATGCCGATGATGGAGCTACCGCCATAACCATTATTATGCTAGTTTCAAGGCTTGTTAGTATGGTCAAAATTGAATAAAGGTCATGTGATAGCAGGGCCAAATTTAAATAAATATATTGTGAGAGTATGTGAGAGTATGTCCAGATTTGTTTGACTCAAATAGAAGAATTATTATTGGAACATCAAGCGATTAATTGAAATGCCACTCGGCCATGTCTTGTACGCAAACCATAGCTGAATCAAGACGTTGCAAAACCTCTTTTACTAAAGGTTCACTCTCCAAAATAGCATATTAGCTGCTTCTAAAGCAAGTAGCTCTCGCCTTAGACGCTTAAAAAAAATGCCTCAGCTTCATCAATACCCATGATATACGTGCCAAGAAGAGCCTCCAATGTGTTTGTTGCCTGCTTTGAAACAGGCTCGAGCTGCTGCTGCGTCCTAGACACAGTAGTCAACAGATACATCATTTGCAGCACTAAAGCGTTTGCTGTATAAGTTATATTTATTGAATATTTTAACCCACTTTGAGCATCTCCTTATCGTCATCATATACGCATCTTCACGATGCAGAGAGTGAAATAGTAGCTTTTGATGTTCACTTGCAATCTCTACACCTGGCTGCAGACCAGTGAATTTAATTCCGAATACTTGTGAGTGCCCATTTTCTAAGGCTATAGAAACGTTCTTGCCCCTGCAAATTGAGATATCAAATTCCCAACTAGATATGTCGGACTCGCCCAGAAATAGGATCATATCGTTCGGCTTTCATTGCTGAAATTTGTATGCTTATAATCTCTCGGAATTGAGTCGCGAACTCCTCCATTACGATTATCAAGGAATCATTGTTGCTATTGTAACAGGCGTACTCGTTTTTGTGACAAAAGGCCATTCCTGCTGCCAAGACCACGTCGCTGATATCCAACGAACGATCGATAGTATCGAAGGCATGCACGTGATAATTATCCCGAAAAATGAAAGGAAAGGCCCCGGTTGTCTTGAAGCCTATTTCTGTGAGGCTCGTGATGTGGAAATAATGAGCAGATAATGAAAATCGTTGTATCCGCTTGCCCCCTTCTCGAGGAAGTGGATTCAGAAGTACTTGCGATGAACTATCACCATCACCAGACATGTGCTCCGAAACTTGGCTTTTCTTATTGAATATCAAAAGAGTTAATCTCCAAAATGTTGGTACATGGTGCAGTGACAGATTTATTAAAAAAAAAAAAAAACATGTTTTAACGCATTAGATGGATCTTGGTTTAAATAAAATCAAAATTAAGCCGACATTCTGTCTTCATCGACGAAATTTAGGAAATAAAATTATGTAACTCTGAAAGATTTTGACGAGAATTTCGAAGAAACGGATGGGGTAGTTGAAATCATACATTCAAAATTTCAACCTGAACAATGTGACGTTCTACCTTTCACAAAGTTTGAGTGATTTGATGACAGAATGAAAACCGGGACAATTATATAACTTACCAAGTGTTTACTTTGAAACCGGGACATCTGTGTTTTAACGCACCATGTTTTAAGTCTACGAAAAATGTTGGGTGACGAAAATGATAACTGCCTTTCTTGCTGCTGCCCCTGAAGATGAGATGATGCTCCCCAATAAATTGCGCCTGAGCGATTTGGAGACACCAAGGCAGGGGAAGCAAACGCTGGCCTGGATAGGGAATTGTTGTTAACCTGTGAAATATGATGAAAAGGTAGATGAGAATTATAGGGCGCAGTTGTTATAACGAGGCCAAGGCCCTTCTTTGCCTTTGAAATCCAGGACTGCAACAAAGCGTCCGAGCCGCAGGCCAGTCGAATGATTTCTTGATCTCCATTGTCCTGCAAAAGCGAATACCCCATGATCTTGGACACATTTTCTGGCTCTAAGCTCTGAATCCGCCCGAAAACAATCGGCGTAGCATCATGCAAATCCATTTTGGGTACGTGAAAGTCCCAATATAACCTGTAGGATTATTTATTAGGCCTTGAAGCTGCAGTTCCGGATTGCAACGCCCTTCCTGGGGAGGCTTGGACGGGTGTCTACTGTAATCGAAGACATAAACATTCGCATTCACAGTCTTTGTTGTAATGATTGCGGGTTTCTGAGGCATGTATCTCGCCCAGTTTACTTCCTTCTGATGGTAGGATTTTGCCAACGTCGGCACAACATTGGCCAGATCATACAGGCTATTTTGAAAAGCTGCATAATTTTCAAGAAACACAATGTCTGCATGCCTTGGGTCAATTTGTGCTATGCGCTCCAAAGTTGTAAACATAATCCCTGCCTGGTTTGAGCGTGTTATCAGGTTCAAAACTGCGCGATTCCTGCCTGCTAGCAGGTTCAAGAACAAAATCGTAACTTCTTTCTTGAAAAACCTCATCAGTGAGGAGAATTAAACCTGCATACCTCTTTTGACTGGATTTATTTATTCTCATGATAAAAATGCTTCCTCCAAGATAAAAAATGGAGAAAAACTCGCAGCCCGTAAAGAAGGAATCCGTCAAATAAGTAACAGCATAGTCATTTAATCTCAATAAAGT
This sequence comes from Pinus albicaulis, assembly GCA_034641835.2. Lineage (NCBI taxonomy): Eukaryota > Viridiplantae > Streptophyta > Pinopsida > Pinales > Pinaceae > Pinus > Pinus albicaulis. The sequence continues at coordinate 63,776 of JAXQQM020092455.1, read as the reverse complement.
ATGCCGACGGATAGAAAATTCAAGAAAGCCAATCCATAAAAATAGTTATCTGACCGTCATATTGATGGGATTTCGTTCCTATTATCTTGAAATGCCAAAGATAGTGTAACAACCCGTGGATTTTGGCCGATATTTTTCAATCATCCCCCGCATAGTATCCCAAATTAGGTGTGAGAATTAATCATAGGAGAAAATTCCAGCGTTAAAAATATGCAAACAATGAGAATTATCTTTTATTTTATTTCGGTTTCATTTGTTTGTTGCTCATCATTTTGGTTTGTTGTTGCTAATTGCAGGTTTATGAATAGTGGGCGGAGGTTTGGCATCGCTACGGCTTGCAAATCCAACGAAACTGACAGTTATTTTATTGAAGTGGAACGATGAATCTGGAAAATTTCTGATTCAATTGTTTTTGCAGGTTTCATCATCTAATTTCTTGCTGCAGGTTTTAGTATGCCGAAAACATAATCAATTGCAAGCTAGACATTGTTTCAGCGACTGTTATAAAAACGCTAGACACAATTTCAACGACTGCTAGACACAGTTTCAGCAACTGCTAGACACAGTTTCAGCGACTATTCAGATAAAATCTCAGTTTGTTTTTATTCAGCCTCAATTCATGGTTTATTAAAAAAAAAATTTAGCAAATGGAGAAAAAGAGAAAAAAATGATTTGCAAATTAAAAATCGATTAGGCATATTGCAAAACATGAATTTTTTTTATTTTTTATTTTTTATTTTTTAAATTCCTGAAATTAGTCTAACTCATTTTTATTTTCTGATTCTCGCGATCGCACTAAGCGCGGAGGAGAGCATACTTATTCTAGGAAAAAGCAAAATTGAGAATGAAAGCAAAAACTGAAAATGAAAGCTTGCCTACTCTATACTAATTAGAATTTTAAAAATGAATTACGTGTAATTAAATTTCCAATGAAGCCATTCATGTAGCAGTAACAACAATATATTCAATAGCAGTTGTTCAAATGAAAAATATTCCAGAGTGAATGAGTCTAATTGCTGAAACTGCAAATCAACTAAATAAAAATAAAAAAACGAATCTAATCGAGTACTTACCTGGAACCATTGTTCGATAAGGCTTTGATAGGCATGATTTCTCTTACTTAGATCACGTTGTAGCTCCTCTTCTTCTTCCTCGATCTCCTGTTCGAATGATTGTTCGCCATCAGATGTGCAGGATTCTTCAGATGTTGAATCTTCGTTTGTTTCTTGGGGAGTAGTTGAACATTTAATTCTTGTCAAGATCTCTTCTTCCAAGGAAGAGGAGATCCCGACTTCTGCTAGGATCTGAGTAAGTAATTCCAAGCTGACACTCATTGTTAAACCATGTTGAAAAAGGGATTCTTACTGCACCCAAAACTTAAATCTAAAAAGCTTAAATGAAAATAAACTACTTGCGTAAATAAAAGCACTCATGCTGAAACAGATAAAAAAAACACTCTTCACAGTTACGGAAATCAAACACACTTGCAGAAATTGAGAATCACACTTGCAGGAAAGAAGATCAATCAACCATAACAGAGAACAGGACCCTATTCCTCCAAGCAGGAATCTTCAGCACCTGTTTCCTGATATCAGTCACACTGCAGAAAAAGAATATTAATCAACGGAGAACAGGACCCTATTCCTCAAAGCAGGAATCTTCAGCACCTGTTTCCTGATATCCGTCACACCTACATGTCCTGACCCATGAGGCCGAGCCCGTTAAAGTATGTCGAACGATGCGTAGGCTGTTCCCCACGTCTTACAACCCTGTCACCTCGGAGTTAGGAACATGTTTAAACACACTTGCATGAAAAATCAAACTGAACTTCAATCCATCGTGCTTCCCCGGCAACGGCGCCAAAATGTTGGGTGAAACTATTGTCATTTAATTCCGTTGTAGTACTTGCCCAACCATTTAATTTTTCAATCCGAGGTTCGTAGGCTTACGAAGCACATGCACTATATATGCAGGACCGAAGTGGAACTAATCTAATCTAAATTGCTGAAATCAAATTAATCTAGGAAAGCAGGAAATTGCATAAAGGAAAAGCAATACAACATGTGAAGAGCTGAATGACAAACAACATATGTGAGCTCACAACAATAAAGCTATCTCAAATTACATTATAAGAATCAAATGACAAACCATGAAAGCATACAATAAAAGAATATGAATCACAGTTAAGAATCCCCCTCTCCTAATTACAAAACTATCTCTTAAAGCTAATCTAATGAACTTCTGAACTTATGAACTCCTGAGCTAATCAAAATGAAGAGAGAGCACTCTCTTATATACATGAAGAATCTAACCATCTCATTCAACCACTCTCAACTACTTTCCCATTATTACAAGACATGATCCCTTTGAATCCTCCACACATCTCTCACATATCTTGAATAAGACATGCCAACCAAATCCTCCATGATCTTCTCCTTAGGAATAGGCTTGAATAATTATCTCCTTAATATGGTGGAGGAGATATTCCAGAAGTTTAGAATTAATTCTTCACATTTCTCCTACACATTACAAAGCTCACACATTCTTGAGATATATATAAAAACATGTATATTTTCTAATATTTAATCATAAATTCACTTATAATGAAAAAATGAATAAAGTGGAAAATAAGAAGGTGAAACCCAACGTATTTATGAAAATGATATAATGAAAGGTTAATGGGATGATGAGATGTAAGGAATAGTGAAGGGAAAGGTGGATGGAAATACGACATTTCTAAGTCCCAGCAACAGTGAAGCTCAGAAACAACTTGAAAAATTACAACAAGATTTTCAACAAATGTAGATTGGATATAAGAATAGTTTGGCGAAAAAAGAGAAACAAGTACAAATTATGTAAGAAATGCACAAAGATGATCCCAAGCTCACAGAATTTATCACAAATTCTATTTCCTTAAATGACCAACTACTGCAACAACAATAAATATTATGCCAAAGAATATCAAAATGGAACTCTTATTGTGAAGAAAGTGATAAAATCACTAATCATGTTGTAGATTTACGACATGATTATGATTTTACTGAAAAAAGAGTTAATGACTATTTGGCTTGGCAAGAAACAGAAAAAGGGAGAAAAGTAGGTGCACCTATAATCAATCAAAATAACAAAGAAATACTTTTTAATAATTGGGATGCACAGATCAAGAAAGCAGAGCAAGCGGCAGAAGAAGCAGCCACAACAGCGAGAAATATTATTGATTGTATAAATGAAAATTTACACAAGGAAAATCTAATCTCTGAAACTACTCCAGGATACCTACCAAAATCACAGCAACTGCAGACAGACTGGAAACAGAAAGCCCAAGAAAAGGCAGAATTGATTAAAGGATTAACAAAGTTAAATTGGGATTCTTACTGGACATGTCTGGTAAAACCACACAGCTAGTGTATGACGCTCAAGTGTATCATTAATTCTGCCGAGAAGATAGCACCAACTCTTGCCGATTCCATTTTGACAGGACAGTTAAAGTCTAAAGTCAGCCAGCCTATTCTTCTCAGATTAATGCTGAATGCTTACAATTCCAAAGAACAGATTCACAATTAGTTAGTTGTTAAATTTTAATTTTAGATTTAGTACTAGTTTTGATTTATTTTTTACTACAAAGAGGATGGTCATTTAAACCGTATCCTACATTTTTGTAATAATTATTTTTATATTTAGTTAGTAGTATTTAAACCCTTCTCATGCATTTAGAGAGGGGTCCTGAAATTTTTCAAAAACTTGTCCTCAGAACATGCACTTTTGCACCCTCATAGGAGGTTTTGATGAATGAATGGAACAAGATTTATTGATATCTGCATTTAATATCTACTACTGATGTTGCACTTTTGTACTCTTAGTGGATGTTGGATTAAGAAGAGATAAGTCATTATTGCTTGAAGCTCATAAGTAGAATTAGTTATAAATGGTACTTTTATCTCTTAACTATTTCTACTTTTGTGTTAAAGTGATATTAATGTTCAGTTATTTATATTTTAATGCTTGAATGCTTGAGTTATCATTTGGCACTTTTGTGCGGTGATAGCTATTTATTTATGCTTAATGTATGAATAGCTTATTATGCGATATGTTTTTCACAACTGTTTCATCTAACTTTTTATATGAAGTGGTTTATCTTTATTGAATTCTTTTATTATAAAAGTTGAATGATTTTTATTACCAATTGTTATTTGAAATCATTTTAGATTGCATAAATAGAAAGATTACATCCCAAGTTAGTTTAGAATTAGATATTTCTGTTTAAATTAGAATAAAATTTATATGTTATTAGATTAGAAATAGAATAAAAGCATTTCACTTAGGAACTTTTTAGAAAGGAAATATCAATTCTCAACACACACACACATATTGGGAAAATGGTCCCATTATCCCCAATTAGACCCACTACACTAAACGGAAAAGCAGCTGCTAACCAAGGTACTGACCGGGTGGGTATCCCCCTTGTTGTAGACCCAATTTTCGAGGCTTCAACATATTTGGCGCTAGAAGGAAGGCCACAAACTATGAATGGAAAGTAAGTCAAAATCTAAATACCATTCTGAGAGTAAATCGCCCTCACTATCTCCTCCCACTTCTCCATCACAGTCAGAATTTTTAAATCTAGAACCAAAAGTCGAAAGAACAACAGCCACTGCTACAAACCGTGATTTTTCAGAACAATCTACTATTGAACCTCCTGAAGTTGAATCTTTGATTCATAAACTTCAGCGATTTTCAATATCACCTCAAAGATCTGATAAATCTCAAAGCAGTGTGACTTCGCAATATAATCCTTCTCATCGCCTTACCAGATTATAGAGCGAAAAGCTTGGCATTCAACCAACTGAGTTACCTCTACCGACAAGGAAGAGAGTAAGGAAATCACCTAAAGGGTCTAATAGCGAGACTCTTTCATCATCATCATCCATTTCAACCTCTTCACCGCGAAGTCAACCATCCACCCCTCCACTTCAGACTATTTTCCGTCAGTCTACTAGAACTTCCACATCTCCTTCTCAATCATCTGTAATCGTAATACCCTCATCTTCCCAACTACAAGGATCATTTTTTGCACTTTCCTCTGTTAGTATTTCAGCGATGGCCTCTCCATGGAATAATCCAGGGGTAGTTTTAATGCCTACACCCTTGAGTCAAATACTGTCCCACCCTGAAAAATGGCTGCCTAAGTTTAACCCTAAAACAGACATGCTAGTAGAAGAACATATAAACAACTTTATTTTGTCCATAAATCTCAATGGAGTTACTAATGAAGATGTTGTTGTCTAACTTTTTCCCTATACTCTACAAGGAGTAGCCAGATCATGGTATTTCTCATTACCATCTGGATCTATCACTATTTGGGATATCTTCCAAGATCAATTTTTGACTAAGTTTGGTGATGACAGGTCTACAGCGACATTGATCAATGACCTATCTAATCTTAGAGCTGAGTCAAAAGAGCCTATCAAGGATTTTAATTCATGTTTCAATAAATTGTTAAATAAAATTCCTACTGCTTCCAAGCCTAGCGAAGAAGTGTGAAGTGAATGGTACATCTCAGCTTTACCATCAAACATAGGAATCTTCGTTGATAAGGCTAACAAAACAACTTTAGCAGACAATATGAAGGAAGCAATAGTGGTAGAGAAACATATCATATCCCTAGAAAAGAAAAACGTGATAGAAGAACGAAAATCCAAGAAGGTTACTTTTAAGGAAGATCCCAAGAAAAAACAATAGAAAGATCTATTCGATTTAGAAGGATTGCAGAATGTTTTGAAAACCATGTCCAATGAAATGGTTTACATTAAGAAACAAGTGGCAGAAACATCTTCTAAAAAATCTTTCAAGCCTTATAGAAGAAATCCTTCAACTGATCCAAAGCCACCAAATGCTATTACTAATGCTGAATCAGAAGAAGAAGAAGATGAAACTGCTACTGAAGAAACTACTGATGAAGAAGAAGTTGTAGAAGTACAAGGTATGTGGGATTTCATCCTCCCATATGAGGAAGATCAAGAAGCATCCTCGGTTAGCACTCGAAGTAGAAATAAACTTGATCCTCCTCAACCTACTCCTAAGCCAAAGAGCGCAAGCTCAATGACTAAGGAGAAAGTTGCACCCAAGAAAACAACATCTAAAGCAATTCAAGCCAGTCCAGTCCAAACAAGTTCATCAACTCCATCAAAAATACTGATTGTCCTGGATGAAATGGAGTATAATATCATAGAAGATATGAAGAAAACTAGGGCTAACATCACTTTTTATGAATTGAGCAAGTTAAAACACCAGCAAAAAGTACTTTTGAAAGAATTACATGCTGTACCAGAAAAACCTTTGCCCGATCCTGTAATTTCTCAAGCTTCTAATGACATGGGAAGACCTCCAACTAATTCCATCAGTAAAGTTGATCTTGAAAATATCGCTTTAATTGGAGGAAGGTCCAGATCTCATACTCCTCCATTTCTTCTTACTTATGAAGTTTTTAATAAAAATTTGCATAACTGTTTAGTGGATTCTGGAGCTTCATCTAATATTCTACCAAAATCAGTATGTGCAAAATTGAACGTTCAACCACAAAAATCTGTTGTGCGCATAGTGCAGTTAGATCGATCGCAAGTCGAAGTGATTGGCGAATTAAACCAGGTTACCATAAGGCTGTCATCAAATCCAAAGGTATGTCAAGTCATTGATATTTTAGTTGCAGATATTCCAGAATTTTATGGCTTAATTCTTAGCAGAGATTGGTCAGAAAAACTTCATGGATATTTTGCAACTGATTGGTCGCATATGTGGCTTCCTTACAATGGTAAACCAAATCAGATAAAGGTTGAGCGAGAAAAACATCAGAAATACATAGTAACAGAACTGGAAGGAGAAAATGAACCGGTAGCATACAACAATAATATCATTGGAAACTACTCAGTTGATTCTTTCTTAGGAAATTTTAATGCTCATACTTCACCTTACTTAGAACATTTTGTTTTATCTCAAGTAGAAATTTTTTCTCAAACAGATAGTTCTAAATGTATTAATTTTATAGATGCTCCTGTAAATAAATCTTTATTTTGGAAGTTATTTTTTGACGGTTCTAAGTCTAATGAAGGAGCAGGAGCAGGATGCGTGTTGATTAGTCCAGAGGGAAACAAAATTATGCTAACTTGCAGACTCGAGTTTGATTGCACCAATAATACTGCAGAATACGAGGCTTTAGTCCAAGGATTATACAAAGCAATCGGATTAGACATCAAATATCTACAAGTTTTCGGAGATTCTGAAATTGTAATCAAACAGGTACACAATACTATACATTGTTTATCAGGTCATTTGAAGCATTATCAATATTTAATTCAAGATCTGACTGAACACTTTATAGCATTTAATATTTCATCAATTCCCAAAATCCAAAATGCTAGTGCAGACCTCCTAGCTAACGTGGCCTCCAAGCTCATTCCTGCAGAAGACTATAGCCCTGGTCGATTTTCAATCGAATTAATCTTTAGACCCTCGATTCCTGATAACATTACCAATTGGAGGATTTTCAATGATGATCCTGATATTGTAAGTTTCCTCACATCTGAAGGATCTTACACTAATCAGATAATTGATGAAGACCAACATGACAGACAATTGCAACAAGATAGCACTAATAATGCTATGCCAAAGTCAGTAGTCAAGTTAGAAGACCTTTATGATTTGAAAGATCGATTCAAAAGATCTACCAATTCAAAACTCCAAAGTTCAACTTTGAATTATGAATTAGTAAATCTAGGAACTGATACCAAACCACAGAATATCAACCTAGGCCTCAGTCTAGCTCCTGAAGAAAAATTAGCGTATGTTCGTCTTTTGAAACAATACAAAAGTGTCTTTGCTTGGAACTACGATGAACTCAAAACTTATGACACTTCTATCATCCAACATACTATCCCAATGATAAACGATGAAAAACCTGTCCAGCAAAAGCTGAGAAAGATCCATCCCAATTTAGAAAATCAGATCAAATCTGAACTCAATAAGTTATTGAAAGCCAAAATCATTTTTCCCGTTCGACATTCTAAATGGGTTTCCAATATGGTTCCCGTTAGAAAGAAGAACGGAGACATTAGAATTTGCATTGACTTTCGAAATCTTAACAAAGCCTGCCAAAAAGATAATTTTCCTTTGCCTCCTATGGAGCAAATATTGCAGGCAGTTGCAGGATCAAAATTAATGTCTTTCTTAGATGGTTTCTCTGGCTACAACCAAGTGTTGGTTCATCCTGATGATCAATTGAAAACCACATTCAGAACCAAATGGGGCACTTATGCATATCAAAAGATGCCTTTTGGTCTGATCAACGTTGGTGCCACATTTCAGAGAGCCATGGACATCGCTTTCAAGGGATTAGTTAACAAATCAGTGGTAATTTACTTGGATGATATAACTGTATATTCCAAGAAACGAAGCAATCATCTTAAAGACTTAAAACAGATCTTCCAACGTTGTCAAAGGTATGGAATTTCACTTAACCCGAAGAAGTCCTTTTTTGCATTAAGCGAAGGAAAACTTCTTGGATTCATAGTGTCAAAATATGGAATTCATATTGATCCTGATAGAATCAAGGAGATTTCTGAAATACCCTTACCTCACAACAAGAAAGCCATGCAATCTTTCCTTGGACAGATTAATTTTTTAAAGAGATTCGTGCCAGACTTTTCAATAATTGTATCTCCTTTACAAGCAATGATTAAAAAGAATTCAAACTTCAAGTGGGGCCAAAACGAATATGAGGCATTCAATATGATCAAACAAGCAATTGTTAATGCTCCATCCTTAGCAACTCCAAAATTTTTAGATCCTTTTATTTTGTATACATTTGCCTCTGATAAATCATATGCTGCAATACTCACTCAAGCAAACCAAGACAAGGCAGAAGCTCCAATTGCTTTCTTCAGTTCAAATTTACAGGGGGCTGAATTGAATTATTCAGATGTAGAGAAACAAGCTTATGCTGTTTTCAAAGAAATTAAATATTTCAGACCTTTTTTACTTAAAACCCATACAAAAATCATAGTACCATTTCCAGCGGTAAGAAATATTTTAGTTTAGAAATATGTGGGTGAGAAAAGAGCCAATTGGATTACTGCCTTACAAGAATATGATGTAGAAATCAAACCAGCAAGTATTGTAAGAGTTCAAGGCTTTTGCAAAAAACTAGTTGGGGCATCGCTTATTTCTGAAAAACCATCTGCAGAGATACAAATGTATGAGGTAAGCCTAAATGATGTTGAATCATTATATGTTGATATCATATTTTATCTAAAGAATGGATATTCTCCTCCAAATCTCGATTACACCAAGAAAAGAGCTCTGAGGTTAAAGGCTAAACAATATCAGCTTGTGAATGATGTTCTTTTTAGAATGAATTATGATTCTGTTCTCCTTAGATGTCTTGAGAAATATGAAGCTGAAAAAGTCTTGCAGGAACTTCACGATGGGCTAGCAGGTGGACATTATGCTGGAGATACTACTGCACATAAAATCCTCCGTGCAGGCTATTACTAGCCCACACTATTCAAGGACTCACATAGCTACGTAAGGAAATGTCAAGTTTTTCAAACTGCTGCTGGAAGACAAAAGAAACCATCATTGCCATTACAACCAGTCAACATTGAACAACCTTTTGATCAATGGGGATTGGACATAATAGGTGAGATCGTTCCTCACTCTTCTAAGCAACATAGGTATATCATTACAACAACTGATTATTTTACTAAATGGGTAGAAGCAGTTCCTCTTAAGACTGCTAATGCCGAACATATCATCGAGTTCATAGATCAGTTCATAATCACCAGGTTTGGTTTACCTTCTACTTTAATGTTTGATAATGCATCGTATTTTTCTGGTAATGCTATGACTGAATTTGCACTCAAGAGAGGTTTCAAACTTAAATACTCTACCAATTATTATCCACAGGGAAATGGGTTAGCTGAATCCACAAATAAAAACTTAATCAGAATCATTAAGCGAACCATTGATCAAAATCATAAAAATTGGCATAAGTCTTTAATATATGCTTTATGGGTAGATCGAATAACGCAGAAGGCCTCCATTGGCACTTCTCCCTTTAATTTAGTTTATGGGAGAGAAGTGGTTCTTCCAACTCATCTAGCAATTCCTTCTTTAGCCTTGGTTCAATATATTGATGAAGCACCAACTTCTTCCTTACAACTAAGGCAGATGGAAATAATTAAGCTAGAAGAACAACGAGAAAAGGCCAAAATAACTCATGCTCATCACCAAGCGTTAGTTAAAGCTTCTTTTGATTCAAACATGGTATCCATAAAGGACTTTCAGGTCGGAGATCTAGTTTTAAAATGGGACAAGGCTCATGAGGAAAAAGGGAAACATACAAAATTTCAACGAATGTGGCTTGGTCCTTTCCAAATCGCAGAGATCATAGGTCCATCTACTTTTATGTTACAAGATTTAACAGGAAAAAGAGAGTCTTTACCTGTTAATGGAAAGATCCTCAAAAAATATTTTCCATAGAAGATCAATCTTCTATTTTGTATATTAGTTTTCTTTATTGTCATAATAAAACCGGTTGTAAATGGTTACATTTGAAAATTCACGAAAAAGACACAAATTCTATTTTTTAGTTTTTTTTGTTGTTTTTTCACTTATATAAATAGAATTCTTTTAGAAAATTGATCATTATTATTTAAAGATATAGTTAAAAGCTTTAAACCTAGAAATGATATTAGTTTCAACTTTGAAAATTTTGATAAAAAACAACTTTTAGTGGGAAATTGTTTTATGTCAGTCTAATGAAAGGTATCAATAACAAAACAAAGATTCTCTGTAGAAAAGTTCTTTCCAAAAAACTCTACTATTGTCGTCCAGAGCTATCTTAAGGAAACAATGACTTCCTCCCTACCTAGAAAATTACAATGTTCAGGGAATAATCCAACAATGCACTTTAACTTAAAGAGTAAGAGGTCTCATCACGAGCCGACTTATCATGATCATAGATATTATAGCTTGCTGACTTTGCCAATACTGCATACCACAATAGGGCAATGACTCAATATTGTTGCAATCGAAAGGCAAGGGGTATCATCACGAGCCAACTTGTTCAAAAAAGTTATAAATCAAGTGAATGACACTGTCATAAATTGGCTACCAAACCAAGACATTGTTCTTTAAGGATAAAAAGAAAAAAGAAAGCAATAAGTGTGGATATGGATTTCTCTTTGAAAATTGTATATTTTCCTAAGTAGGACACAGGATCATTGCTGGATAATAGGTAACCGTGTCGAGGCTATAAAGGCCTGTTGGCAGCAGTGGCTCTACCTACGACAAATGAGCATATTTAAAAACTGATTTACAGAGAAGCCTTTTGTTTTTATCTTTATAAACCAGGTAATCACTGATGTAGATACAAGGACTAGCTTGAGGAAGTAAATAATCAAAGTTGAATATAGAAGAAACAAAATATCATTGATAGATAGAAGCATAATATACTTTGTCTTTCTATAATAAAGTTTGATTTTTTGGACAATTTTCTATTTTGAAAGTTTAGAAAATTCAAAAGAAAAAGTAGAGATAACTGGTTCTTCCGAGTGAATCGCCAATTGTTGTGGCCAGCAACAACCCCCCCTTCTTAGTTAGTATTAGTGGTAATACTAAATAAGTGGGGACCCTTACTCAAAAAATCCAAAAAATCAATTAGTGATTGTTTTCCTTTTTCAATAAAACTTACTATCATAAACTTAGGAGAAAATTCCTTGAAAAATCTAAAAAACTTAAGTTTTATGATAGCTTAGAATTGAATCATTCTTTGAGGAATATCGCATTGCAAAAAAGCAATGAACACCTCTTTATAAGCCGAATTCTAAAAATTGCGATATGAAACTATGCGCTAAAGGAACATTCATCGCATCGCATGCTTAGAATGTTATATCTTATGATGAAAACTTCAAATCACCGATGAGCGATAACATGTATCGCAAATCGCATATCACAGAAAATATGTTAACGGATGTTTTTCATATATTCTGTCTTGTGATCTTGCAATATTGCGATATAGCGATTTTGCGATGTTACAATAATTGCGCTATTTGATTCCACGATAATGTGATCTTCGATATTGCGATTTTGCGATATTGCGAAGAAAATCGCAGATTGCCTTATCGAAGATTTTTAAAGGCTCATTACACGAAGAAAATCTTTCCATAAATCGAGACCCCGTTATACGATTTAATGTTAAATTAATGAATTGATTATCATTCATTAATGAAAAATGGTTTCGTTCTAATTGAAGAGTTATTTCACGTAAGGTAGTATATTTCATACGTCTTCAGCATTTAAAACTTTCTCGTCACCTTTTTCTATCATTATTCTCACTTAATTCGTGAAATGCGGGAGTAAAGAGCTGAGAACTATACAAAGCAGTATTCAGAATAAAATGGGAAAGAAAGAGAAGGCTCCAAGTTCGGAAGATAAAGAGATGACGCCCTTATATACAGACACCGCCTGTAACAGAGACGCCGGTATCACTACTTGGGAGGGCATGTGTAATCTACTTGAAGAAGAGAACCCCAGAGTAATGGAGGTTACGGCTACTGCGGGATCACATGGGTCTTTTGAAGCATATCTTACAGAGCTAGCTTGTTCATTCTTGCACCGAATAGCAGCGAGACCTAGAATTCTTCCATACATAGATATGACTAAATGGGTGCTGGATAGCATTGATATTTCAGACAGACAGTTTAAGAATCAGGGTCAAGAGCTCATTAGCTCATTCACTCCACAAGATTTGAGGCTCATGTATCATTTGCCGGAGCCACAGGAAACTTATAACAAACAGTTCATGGAGAAGTTTTCCAAAGAAAATGAAAACCTGGCAGAATGTGCCAAGGATTGGTCCAGGAGAGATGAACCACTGAAGAAAGATAAACATGGTATGTATAGTACTAGTTCTCTCACTTCTCCATATTTCTTTGCTACTGCTATGCTCTGTCGGCTTTTTGGAAAGCCTGACATTAATAAGTTTTTGCCTAAATGGCTTCCATTATTGAGTGATGCTGTTAATGCTACCATTGTGGATTGGGCTAAGATATTATCTGATAAATTAGCCACGGCTATTTTTAACTACCGGTCTAAATGGACTGTCTCTCAGAGGATTTATCCTCCTTTTTATTTATCTTCTTATGTGATGGATTCAATCTGTTATGTTTCTAAGTTTCCATTAATGGGTTGGAAATGGACAATTCAAGATCCCCTGCCCATTCATGTTTATCACAAAGAGTTGTGGGATTCAGAATTCATTCCCTATTTTTACAAGATTTTCCATGGCATTATGTTACCCTTGTACAGAATATTGTATGATAAAGATGCTTCAAGGTTTTCTCCTGAAGCAGAGGTGGACATTCTACCTGTTGCGAGATGGTTTGGAGAAGAATTATTTACATATGTTAGGGTTTTTGGAAGTTTTGCTTCTCCTCATGTTTTACCATTGTATGTTCCTGATAAACTCATCGCCCGAGAAATTGCTTATCAAACCTGCGGAGAAGGAGGTTTGACTAAAGAGTTGAAAGACAAGAAGAAGGCTATCTGGCCTCAATTTCCTGTGGCCTATGGGGCCTTTTCATTATTTGATGTTGGTCATGCATTTAAAGAAGTAAACAATATTACATGTTTACATTTGTTCAAGTTTCCAAGAAGACCATTCGATCCATATGATGTTGTTAAAAATTTCACTACTGCAGTCAAGATAATAGTGTTTTCTAAAGAAGAAGATTTGTTTGATGACATGTTCCAAGAAAAAGGCACACTTAAAGAAATTCTACATTCGGCTCAAATACGTTTTCCTCCAGCAGAGTTTCAAGAATTCAAAATATATAGAGAAAGGAGGTTAACTACTATCCCTATGGATAAATTGCGCTTGGAACCCATAAGGGAACCAACTCCTAGTGTCAGTCTCAGTAGAAGTTCAGATACAAATCGGTCTAGGTCAAAGTCCGGAAGAGAAACCTCTGAACACTCTAAGAGTGAAGGGTCAGTAAAAGATACTGCCTAGTCTAAAGAACTCTCACAACAACAGATTTCAACCTCTCCACAGTTAAATATTCCCCCTCTCATTGTACAACAATAATCACTTATAACTAAGTTGGATAAAGAATGGGAAACATTCAATTATTTGATTAATATTGAAGCACAAAATACACAGACACCTGTGAGAAATGTACAAACAACAATAAATATAGTCACAGGAGTAACTACTAATGTCTCAAAAACAGAACATATTCCTATAACCCCGTCTTTTGAACTCATGCTTAAGATAGAGGAAATTCCTCCTCTTGATGTGTTCTATAGTCCACAACACAAGGCGGTGGTAAGAAAATAAAGAAAGAAAATGAAATTAGAGAATGTACCTTCTCATGATGCAGAACACCTAGATGTTCTATGGAAAGATCCCACTACTGATCCAACTGAAAAACTCACTAAATTATCTCAGATCACATGAGCTTATGCCTCTGCAACCATTGACAAAGCATCTAAGGTTTGACAATTATTGAATGAGAAAGAAGATCAGATACAGGTCTTGCAACAACAGCTGCAAGAAGCCAATGCTAATAGTGAAGCTCAGAAACAACTTGAAAAATTACAGCAAGATTTTCAACAAATGCAGATTGGATATCAAAACAGTTTGGCCAAAAAAGAGAAATAGCTACAGGTTATGGAAGAAATGCACAAAGATGATCCCAAGCTCGCAAAATTTATCACAGAGTCTATTTCCTTGAATGACCAACTACTGCAACAACAAGAAATATTATGCCAAAGAATATTAGAATCGAACTCTTATTGTGAAGAAAGTGATAAAATCACTAATCATGTCGTAGATTTACGACATGATTATGATTTAACTGAAAAAATAGTTAATGACTGTTTGGCTTGGAAAAATACAGAAGAAGGGAAAAGAGCAGGTGCACCTAAAATCAATGAAAATCACAAAGAAATACTTTTTAATAATTAGGATGCACAGATCAGGAAGGCAGAGCAAGCGGCAGAAGAATCAGCCACATCAACTACCAGTATTATTGATTGTATAAATGAAAATTTACACAAGGAAAATCTGATCTCTGAAACTACTGCAGGATACCTACCAAAAGCACAACTACTGCAAACAGAATGGAAACAGAAAGCCCAAGAGAAGGCAGAATTGATTAATGAATTAACAAAGTTAAATTTGGATTCTTACTTGGCATGTTTGGTAAAACCACACAGCCAATGCATGACTCTCGAGTGTATCATCAATTCTGCTGAAAAGATAGCGCCAACTCTTGCCAATTCCGTCTTCACGGGACAGTTGAAATCTGAATTCATCCAACCTATTCTTCTCAGGTCAATGTTGAATGCTTGCAATTCCAAAGAACACATTCATAGTTAGTTATTTGTTAAATTTTAATTTTAGATTTAGTGCTAGTTTTGCTTTATTTTTTGCCTAAAAATAGGACGGTCATTTAAACCGTATCCTATATTTTTGTAATAAATTATTTTTAGATTTAGTTAGCAGTATTTAAACCCTTCTCATGCATTTAGAGAAGGGTCATGAAATTTGGCAAAAAATTGTCCTCAGAACATGCACTTTTGCACCCTCCGAGGAGGTTTTGATGAATGAATGGAACATGATTTATTGATATCTGCGTTTAATATTTGCTACTGATGTTGCACTTCTGTACTCTTAGTGGATGTTGGATTAAGAAGAGATAAGTCATTATTGCTTGAAGCTCATGAGTAGAACTAGTTATAAATGGTACTTTTATCTCTTAACTATTTATGCCTCTATGTTAAAGTGATATTTATGTTCAGTTGTTTATGTATTAACGCTCGAATGTTTGAGTTATCATTTGGCACTTTTGTACGGTGATAGCCACTTGTTTATGCTTAATGTATGAATAGCTTATTATGCGATATATTTTTCACAATTGTTTCGTCTAACTTTTTATACGAAGTGGTTTATCTTTAGTGAATTATTTTCTTATAACAGTTGAATGATCTTTATTACCAATTGCTATTTGAAATCATTTTTAGATCGCATAAAGAAAATATTACATCTCGGGTTTAGTTTAGAATTAGATATTTCTGTTTAATTAGAATACAAATTACATGTTATTAGATTAGGAAATAGAATGAAAAAGCATTTCACTTAGGAAATTTTTAGAAAGAAATATCAATTCTCAACATACATACACACATATTGAAACTGGTCCTATTATCCCTCAGCCGGACCCACTACACCAAGCTGCAAAAGGAGCGCACACGAGTGTCCGATTTGGGTGGGTATCTTTGTTGTAGACCCGATTTTAGAGCTTCAACGAGGGTCCCATCAATGGCGTGGATGCTCAAAACATTACTTCTGATCCAATCATGTTTTGAGCCTTTTTTATCTTTTTTTCTCCTTATAAATATTTTCATCCATCATTGTATCCAAAGTTAGAAAAAATAAAAAATATAAAAATAGTGAAAGAAATAAAAGAGGGCAAGATTGTAAAAACAATAAAGGTAGAGTCCCCATATCAAAAAAAGAAACAAAGTCTAAAAGTGTGCAAGCTCAAATTCCAATCCTAACAAAAACACACTCCTAGTTAGTCATACAGACTCTAATCATGACTAATTAGTTTTTAATTGAATGTTGATATGTTAGTGAATCAAATTTTCCAAAGCAAAGTTTAATCTTGTACATGTCAGCTAGTGATTTAGGCTAGAAAATAGAGGTTCAAACAAGCTCAAAAATCCGAACCTAAATGTCCAAAAGAAGAATGACTCTAATCTAGTTTTAATCATGAGTAAAAAAATAGAAACGTAATGGTTCTAATTAGCCCAAAACTTGAACTAGAAAGGAATGTAAAAGCAAAGTCGAAATAAATTCTAAAAATGAGCTAAAAAAAAGAGAAAGGTCGTGTCGTAAAGTTGAATCTTAAGCCTTGCTAATGTTTGATTGACATTTCTGTGCAAAATGATTATCTATGTGAAGCTTGTTTTTGTATGCTTTAGGTCGTCAACAATTTGATCATTCAATCACATACTGCTTTATAAATTTATCATTTTTATGAAATTAGTGAATCATCACGTTAGATACTGTTAATCCTACAGATAGTAGATTAGGTAGAGAAGCACATGAACTTGCTCTTGTTAGAATTTGAATTCATGGAGAACATAAAGAGTCAGACTTAGATTAGTTTTTATTTTAAAAGAATAGAATGTTTGTAAAAGAGTTTGCTCAATCCAAGTGCACTCTAAAGAAGGAAAAAATGTAGATCAGTAGGATTGGGTAGTAGAAAGTTTAGTGTTGATGAAGTTCCATTATTTTTTTCATGGTTGCGACATTTTTGAGAGCAAAGAAGATCATCCAAGAGAAGAAAATGTAGTCCAATGGGTGAGGACGCCGATCAAACCCCCTAGAGAATCGCGTAGTGTTCAAATTCTTGATGCCTTTTGAGAGAGCACCACTCATGTGGAACGCTACTATTAGCCACCTATAAAAATTTGTCACATCAACATGGTGGCTAAATCATTCTTAGCTTTGAGCAAACGAGTTTTATTGCAAAATTGTTAATTCTTTGAAGTCTTGTGAAGACATTTAATTCTTTGATTAATCTTCTACTATTGCTTTCCTCTTAGACTCCTGAGATTCTCGCCATTTCCTCCAAGAAAAGCTGCTGCAAAAATCATTTTTTCCCTCCTTTTCACTTCAAATTAACCTCCATTTTATCCCCTTTTTTTCTCATAAAATTATTCTATTTTCCATTATTTCCCATTCTCCTCTTCATTAAAATCTCTTTTATAAAGGTTTTGAAAAATCTTTTTGGACCTTACCAAAACCCTCAAATCCTTTGAAAACCATTGAAAAACCATAAAAATCCATGTTTATTATAGACTTTAAGCCCCTTTGGGCTAAGTCCCTAAGCCCTAAAACTTTGATGGGCATGTTTCTTTCGATTTAGTAAAGTCACCCAGATGCGATTGGCCCTTTTATATAAACTCACGATCACTTTGTCGCTTCATATAACCCTGGAGCTCTCAATCGGTGCGCTTAAAATTATGAAATAAACTCTTCCCGATCATATTTTCCTTTGTAAATTCATCAAAACTCACTTTCTTTCTATGTTTTATAGAAAACCCACGGTCTGCAATGTTTTGAAGGAAAAAGTGACTTTGTTGATCTTTTTCCTACGATCGTCGATCGTACGGTCTTAGCACCGGAACAATCGGTGAGTGCAGACTCTTTTGTGTACATATAACGTCCGATGCCGATTGGTCCCTTTAGTATATAAACCTTGGTCCCTTTATCTTTTTTCATATATCAAAAAGCCCTCACGATAAGGCGCTAAAACCGTCAGCTCAATCCAAGTATCCTTTGATATATCCTTTTTTTATATGTCATAAAAAATTTCTTGTTTTATATGTTAAGCTAGCAACACTGTTCATCTAGCTGGGAACCCTTCTTCACATTGACATTCACCATCAAATGACGCAACGCCAATCTGTGATTTCCCATTGAGCATGTTGCAATATTTTATTTGCCCCTTCGATTGGCCTCTCCCGATGGATCTCAAAGCCATTGGATCTGCACGGATCTAGATCCAGCGGCCCTCATCACTCTATCCCTAAGCCTTTCCCTCCACTGTGACCTCCTCCATCTCATTCTCCATCGTTGATCTGTACTCAAATCTATGGTCCATGACTAATGCACCATGGTTACTCAGTACTGCCCTTTGCCCCAGTCATGAGACCTCCGATTGCCATCCGTCCATCCACGTATCAAGATCTGACAGTCCCGATTGAAACGCAACCTTTTTAAATTTAGAAGCCCGTCTTTATACATGTTTTTCGGGAAATCTCATCCATTGATCTTTGTAGATCAACGACCCATAATAACCATTCTCGCCTCATATATTATTCCATTGAACCTCAGATTCAATCTCCGCGTTAATCCGTTTACATCAACAACTGGATTAAAATCTCCTTCTCTTCCCCCACCTATTATTACCCGCTATCTTATCAATATCACGCTCTTTCCATGATCGTCGGATCTAAGACCCCTACGATACGATGGTTTATCGTAATTTTCGTGCGAGATTCAAGCACAAGGTTTCAATTCTCCAGAGAGCTACGTAATATAAGTGGTTTTGGAATGCCACGTGGTAGGCTCTAACGCATATCACATTTGAAAATGTGAAAACCACTCATCGCATCAGTTAAATGTACGTCTTCTTTGGTTTCTCGAGCTAAAACCACTTTTCTCATTTGTATTTCATTTTTGATTACGTTCTATATCCGCCATTGATCTTTTCAGAGATCCAGCAGCGATATTCAATCTCGCATTTCATTCACTTCCTCCACCATTCACCCAAGGGATTATAGATCACATCTAAAACCATTGATCTGGAGCCACTGATCCAATGACACGATTGTTCGAAACCCTGAAATTTCCCCTCTCGCATATTTCTTCGCCAAAGGTTTTAAATCTATTTCTTTTTGTAAATTCTTCACTTTTCGCCCATAGTAATATAAAGACCTCTTTGCATTATATTATTACAATCGTCTGGCTGAATGATCTCTGGATCAGTGACCATAACAATATTCCACCGTTTAAATCAACGACTCTCCTTTTGGCCTCTGTAGAACAATCTCCGCCGTTGGATGCTTTCATCCAACGATGTAGGATCCAAACCTCAAGCCTCTCGAAGAAATTTTTACCCATCGACCGGCTATTTTGTATGCGAGTTTTAATGGATTTACAGTTATTTTAAAGGGAAAATAAA
This sequence comes from Pinus albicaulis, assembly GCA_034641835.2. Classification (NCBI taxonomy): domain Eukaryota; kingdom Viridiplantae; phylum Streptophyta; class Pinopsida; order Pinales; family Pinaceae; genus Pinus; species Pinus albicaulis. The sequence goes on along the minus strand of JAXQQM020092455.1, from coordinate 43,962 downwards.
GGCTGAGGATGAGCGATCCTCGAAATTTTCATTTATCAAAGTATCCATCACAGGTGTTCAACACCATGTTTTATCGAGTGCATCACAGGAGCATTTATGCCATAAGAACCCTCCGTATTTACGCATCAACAAGACACAACAAATTAAAAAAAATAAAGTGTGTCGGTAACAAGACCAAACCACTGATGAGAGATGAATAATTGAACATTGATTATACCACTTTAGGTGTATTACTGATTTGGAGAGGCCAATAAAAAGACTAATCCACTAAAATTAAACATGGTTAAAAGAAACATAGATACGATTTTAGCTGCTCCATTAAGCCTAACATGCATTCAGGTCCAGTCAATAATGCTTTAGTAGATGTGCTAGTAAATATCACATCTGATCTAGAAAAGCTCTCACCTCGTTCATTAGATAGCATGATTTAGTCATGTCTCAACCTCAAAGCTGTCCACGTGTGTGTAGTTATTAGCAGAAGACATGTCCTCACGACAATTGAAGACAGCTGTCCAAAAGCCAAAGGAACTCATGTTGCATAATTGTAAAGGTGAAGTTATTACACAAAGATACACGCTGAACTTTAAAGTCAAAGCAAAAATCGTTCCAAACTTTGAATATCCAGTGAATGTAAAACGACTGTAGCAGATAGAGATATGTAATCTTTTCCATTGAGCCTGAGGTCGTAGAAAGGTCGTCAGATTAATTGAATCCTTGAAAGATCTTTTTATCCCATCACACCTCTCATTTCTTTCATATCGTCATCTGTAGAAGATGAAACAATATTGGTTATTGCAAATTTGAATATACACTATGCTGGGTACTACAATGTGCATACAGCATTCAGGTGCTGCGTCAGACGTCTGTGAAGTCTGACTATCTAACGAGTTAGGATGAGGAGCTAGAAAGATGATTGTGCACCTGAAACGATTAGACTTTGAATAATGTAACTAGTTTGAGCATCAATATACAAAGCTCGTTATTGGGGATCCTAGTCTACGTCATCATGCAGGTAGCTTTCTTCTGTGTAATTGTTTTCCTTTGCGCCATTTTGTCCATTATTCTATAAATGAAACAACATAGTGTAGTGGGTTTTCTATTACTACAGCACCATTACGTTCTGACGCTAATAAGCTTTATCTCAATGCTTTTCCCTCTACGTGTGTATTTAGACATGACTCGACACGGTTTGAGCGAGTGAGAATGTCGTGCGTTCTTACTGCATCTATCTACTTTTACGTCATTCTTGAATGTTAGTCATTATTTACTCGATAAATATAGACTAGAAGTGTCGATGGTGCCTGTCTTTCAGCTTTTCTCTTCCAAAGGTAGTCTAGCCTCCTAAGTGTGTATGCTGATAGCAGTTTAGATTTGTAAGTATGTCCAATTTCAGGCTTCATTGTGGTTTGTTTTCTTATGTGTTTTCATCCTCCAGCAAAGTAGTGCCGGATTAATGGAATTGTTTGTTCCTTGCAGCTTTGTTATGAACTTGCCACGCATTTTTAGCTTCTGCTTCTGTCGCTCGTTGGTTTTCAAAGAGTTACTCAAAATGTCTTTTCTCATGTGTAGGCATTTGACAAATCCTAGTTGAAAGTGTCGCTGTTTTCCACCCTTAACACTTTTATTGTTTCCATTCCATCATTTTATCTCATATTCTTGCGATACAGAGTATGACTTTCCTTGGATAACTCTTTGAAATTTTTGCTCAATTAAACCATTTTTACGACTTTCATACAGCCCGATGGACTACAAGCTTAAGCGTCACTATCTATCCTATCAAATCAAATGTTGTTCTAATTGTCAAAATTTCAAGTAGACCTTTGTCTGTAAAATATTTCATTTTTGGTGCCACCTAGCTCAAACATCATGATAAACCATCCAAAACAAACAGCCTCTTTCTTGACATACATAGCTTCTAATATCTTCACATCACACCTTAAAGATAAATCAATTCTTTTGCACATTATTGAGAGATCCCTCTCCTGAGTCTGCGGAGGGAAGGTGAGATCCTAGAAATCAAAAAGAATGATTTTCAAGTGTTCTTCATACTCTGGCCTCACTAATATGCTGAAATTTGCGGGAGCCTAACAATATCTATTGATGAGATATGTGGTTATGTATCATCATATCCATACAGTCAGATACTGAAAACTCTCTGAGTCTTTCTCTACGAGATCCCCTTCGAATTTCATCAAAAATAATGCGACAAGTGTAGGTCCGACATATGTTGACTACGGTAGGCATGTAGGGTGCTCTGCACTCTCTGAAGCATTAGGATTGTTACAGAAAAGATACGTCTGAAACAGCTGCAATAGATGGCTACATCAAATGTTTACACAAGTGAGAAAGTGAGCTCACTTTCGAAGATCTGCTCTATCCACTTGTGACAAACCGGAATAACATTAAAAGCAAGCGTATTGAAACACAGCTTCTTGAGAAAGGTCTCACGTAGGCAGATGTGTAAACGAATCACATGCATGATAAAATACGGATCTAACACAAGAAAAATAAGAGAGATCCCTCTTACTTTGCAGGTGGTCACTGAGACACACCTCGAGAGAAATCTCTCCAAAACACTGGATCTTCTCTGCAGATTCTAGACTCACCACGCCAGCTTTGCTGCTCAAGCGAAATCTCCTCAGGCCAAAATCCCTCAACTGACGTGCGTGATAGACGGAGCTTGGAAAAATGCTGAGATGGTGGCTCATTTCAGTTGCATTCTCCTCCATGAGCTAGCCTCAGACGAGAAGAGGAGTATTCCCAAGAGGAAGGTCCTCTTCCTCGAGCTTTAGCAACGCCCGAGAAAGTGAGCTAGAAGTTTCACATAGTAACCTCTACCTTCGAAAAATCCTTCTACCAAACCATCTGAGGCCTCTCACCTCATGCAGACCCAGTGTGAAAACTCCTTAAACCACTTCAATGAACTTAAAGCTCTCCTTTCACATTGGAACATTTCTTCTAAAACTACGCGGCCTCTTCGAGGTGCCAATTTAATCCTATGGATACACATGTGGAATTTTGTTGCAAAGGCCTAAATTTATCCTTTTTCACATTGGGCATGTATTTCATTCTTTGGTAAGGGAGCTTTTTCGATGTCATCTCACTGATTTCCTTCATCGGGATACGATGAAAAGAAACAAATGAAGTATTCCTATTAGCGCTAAATGGGAATATTTAGCAGTCTTCTGAGAAACCTGAGCTTTGATTTGTTATTTCTCGAGGGCTTCTGTACGCCTCCTACTCGCGTCATGCATTTCTATGCAGATTTATCCCTTGCCATTGGACCAAAATGTCCCGTTGAGTTCTCTGCCTGAATATTTGAGGCTGAGGTGGACCTCCGGGGTTGCATATAATCACATGGTGGCCAAAAAGTGTGGGCCAATTAGTCCTTCCTGCAATGGACTCTATGGTGGACTCGCTGAGGTTATGGAAAGGCTCCAATTCACCTCTCTTTCTTCTTCACTAGCTTTGATTAGTTTCTTCCTTCGTACCCGTTTTTCTCCTCCTTAGTTGCAGCTACTCATCTCCGAGAAATACCAGGTGAAATGTCAGAAGGTTGGTACTGTCGCTATACCTGGATGTTTCTAAACATTTCCTGCTTCTTCTTAATAACGGAGGAAATCTACGTGTTTTAGAGGTTTTGTTTTCGGTCAGCGATTCTTTCTTTCGTTTCAAAGGCAGGTAAGCGTTGTTCTTACCATTTTGCAACGATATAACAATTCTTCATACCTTTAGAATTCATGTTGTTCGACGATGACAACTATTATTAGGACTCGATTCATAAAATGGTAGCTTACTACCATCCTATGGATAGTATTTCCTCATGTCTAAATGATACGTGCGTTAAAAAATTTAAATATGGGACAAATTCACAAAGCACATTTCTATTTTAGTACTGCGAATAATTTGAGGTGGCATGGTCTTACCACGTCCTTCTTCATGCACGTAGTGTGGCTTTCTCGCTACTCTAGCTAGTTCTGCTTCATATCGTTCCGCAGGGTGTCACTTTGCCTTTTCCTTTCACTGATCATGTTCTCTCCACGTCTCGAAAAGATGTTCATGGCCTCTTTGAAGCTCTAAATTTCTTATGTCCATCAATGGGTCCAACTTCAATGTATCAGAATACACTTAGCAATTACTACATCCTGTCACTATTATTTTTCTTCCTCTTACTATAGAATAGTTATCCTGCTGAGTTCTAAAATTCAGCAGTCATAGCTCGATGGACTACTGTGATGCCGGTATGCAGTGCGGCAATCACCATGTCTCGCATTTCCGCACCTCGATAAAAAAGAGATGTGATGCGGGTATCACCATGTATCACGCTACCAGTTCTCATCTAAACCATATTCGTTAATGTTTCACGCATAATATACTATGGAAATGACAATGGATACGCTTTATAAGTATCACACTGATGATAATATCTGTGTCGAGATCGTGAAAAATAGGAAATTGTGACCTATGTAGCAGGCATGTTTTGAAAGTCAGCCCACTCAAATATGATATGCTCACCTCTATTGGAGGTATGAAACGCGTCATGAACAAACGATTGCTAGCATATTCAAGGACATGATCAAAAAATTATCTAAATTAAATCAACGCAATATTATGAAATGATGAATAGATATGGAAATGCTATGTATTTGATTCAGCACAACAGAAAATGACAGTGCTATAAAGTAAAAGAGAAGGTACTTGTCACGACTGGTTGTCCATGAGCGATTATGTTTCGTTATAAACAATATTTCAAGTGTATACAGAGGATCTCAATGAAAGGTTTAGACATAACTCTCACTTTGATGCTAAAGATAGTGATATAAGAAAAGGGTTTATACCTTTATTATTGATTTGTAAAAATGTAGCTCTTCGTTACCATACTAAATGAGAGCTCATGTTGCCCATGCTACCTGCCAGCAAAGTTGCTTTGCTCGCTTTAGACCATGGAATCCTTCTAGCTAACGCTGGGGAAAAGTGCTTTGTGATGTCATGTCATGAGCTAGATTATTCCTAGTTTGTGTGGAAAACACAGAACCATGTATCAAAGTTACATCTCACCTGAAGGAGTGATGTGGTGGTGGGCTGGCTCTGCAGTGAGACCTCTGTACTCCAAGAGACTTTTATGGGTTGTCCATTAGATCAGATCTTGATGTGGTGGCCATAATGACGCTTCGGTGACTTCATATGATCATGGTAGGTTGGCTCTCGATGAGAACTCCCATTCCATCCATCAATATATTTGTACATAGAAATTACTAGTAATCATATAAAATATATATTCTTTCTTTCTTGTTTCTTTTCTATAGCGCTTGCCTATTTATGTAGTATAAGCGATGGCTCCAACACTCCTCAAGATTAGGGATGGTGGACAGTACGCAACATCTCAGCAGAGAAAATATGCCCTTATTCTTGTTCAATAATAAAATTCAAAGAGAGTCTATGAGGATAAGGGAAAGAAACCAAAATGATAAAAACATCAGTCAAAATTAGTTTTAGTGAAATAAAGACTAAGGTAAAGTGTATGAGATAGTTGTGTCCTACACTTTTTCCTTAATCAATGTCAAATAAAAAGTCTAAAAGATTACAATTTCTCTCGACATAGTACGAGCCTCTAGTAACCTCTAATTTTGTGCCTCGCACAAAGTTTTGCTATAAAAGGACTCATGAAGAATTCTCAAAAATTTCTCATTTTGTTCTATAATATAAAATCCATTTCTAAAGTGTTCCTGTAGATGAACACGAAATTTCATTTCCTTGAAAGGAGCAACAAACAAAAAGAAAATATGCACACAAAGTGCTGAGGTTCCTTCAGAGGAATAGCAAAGATGCAAAAATACTACACAAGTTGTTGTTCACTCAGATAAACAGCGATTGTTCTGTAAACAAAACAACATGAGTAAATACAGAGCTATTTGATCCTTTGGCGAACAACTTAGAAAAAACTCAAAAATCGTGAATCTCAAGAACTCCGTAAAGACCATTAAAGATGAAAATATTGGTGAAGGGGCCATCTCCTTTTTAAAGGGACATGACAAAGAAAATACAAGGGAAATGTTGTCCCTTTTAAAAGGAACAACAAAAACAATTGGCGGAAAATGTTAAGATTCCTTTTAAAAAGGAACAAAAAAACGATCGGTGGAAATGTTGTCTCTTTGCAAAGGAACGACTAAAAAAGATGTGAAAGCAGTTGTTCGCCTTTTTAAAAGGAACAACAAAACAACTCAACGATAATGTTGTTCGCCTTCAAAAAGGAGCAAACAAAAATAATGTTTCACGCGAGGCGTGTTGTTCTAACGAGAGAACAACAAGCACACAATTTCATAAGAGGAACAACACCTGCTTCCCAAGAAGAACGACACGCAAATCAAAAATCCAGAAAGACGTCATCTCACAAAGCAAAATTAAAAGAAAAAGACTAGGTACAAATTTTAGAAATACGTAGAATTCTGCATGAATGAATGTTGTGGAGGAGCTATCTCCTGCATGAGCCACGATATGAAATCTCGTAATTGTTGGTGGTGCAGGATTTCACGATTGGCGGGTTGTGCGTCAAGTACTCTGCTGAAACAGCGTTTTCTTTGAAATAATGTCCGAGATACATGAATGGTAGTTAACGATATGGTGCGTCATTTACATAGCACATTTTACTGTGTCTCGTAAGGTCCAAAAGCGTAAATATGTCCGAGTTTCGTAGAAAATTCCTAGCCTCAGAAGAAGTCACATAAAGAGGCACATCCTTAAGCGGAAGGTTATATTTTTAATGAGGGCATCGCCATTATGCAGTTTGAGCTTCCCTTCTGCTGAACTAATGTGGTGTGTTGGAGGTGGAGAGCTAATTTCATCTAACTCATTGGTCTCTAATACATCAATATCCAGCCTCATTTAATTACACGCTCTGCACTCTACAGCTGCTCTTTAATGTTTGAATTTTCAAATTCTGGCTGGAAAGATGGGTTCTTTTTCAAATACTACTGATATGGTGTGAATACCCAATTGTGTTCTCTCCATGTTGTCGATGAAGCTTCGCCGCGCTCCGTAAACTCGTGCGGCAGATGCTACAGTCCATCGTGATGACAGTACACGTTTATTTGTATAGTGTTTATTTCTCACCTCACTGGTACTCTCTTCTTGTGCCGTCATAGCCATGCGTATGAGGTTGTAATTTTGTGTTGAGTTTGGCATATATTGTTGCAGCAGTTTGCTTACCTATACGTCGAGTCCTCCATGTACGTAATTATGTCGCTCGAGGCCACATCGAAACAAATATTTGGAAAAGGGAACTATATTACGGATCCTGCGAAGCTGTCTGGAAGTGCCTTTTCTTCAGCCTCGTTTAGACAACATACTGTAAACAGGTGATGTGTGTTTACTGGATTTGATGGTGGGTTAATATGACCAGATGCCACATGGCTGCAGATGGCTCGATACATCATCGTAGATTCAAAGGCATTTCATTCGGCTCGTCCGTATGGCGTCCGCTCTGTGGTGTCTATCAGGTCTTTGTACAAACTTTTAGCATATTTAAATTATTGTGAGGCTAGTAATAGGTCGTTTGTATACACCTGTGTCTGATGCTGACAGTTTGCTAAATGTCCACCACATGGCTGAGCCTGCTGAGCAGGTTTAGCATTAGCTGTCAAATATTTCCACTCTTCTCGGACGCTTCTTCAGTGTGCATGTCCACTCTGTGTGAAAATAGGTGGCTCCCAACCACCAGAGACTGCGGTCTCGCCTGTGTTGGGAAAAAATACCGGGAGTAACGATGTTGAAAGGGTACAATGCAGAAAACTCTACTTTTTCCTTTCTCTTTAAAACATATGTTACATTACTTTGAATCCAACTAGTATGGTGTCGTAGATCACTGCATCGTCATTCATTCGTAGGATGTTTAGTAAGCAATAGGTATGAACAGACCAGCTCACAGAACAAACCATCAAACGCCATGATCACCAAATATTTGGTGGAAACGCACCCGGAGAAAAACCACCGCCGCTCGTAATCTACGACCTTCAAATTTTTATTATGTTAGTACTCCTACAATTTATGTCTTGCTGTGTGACTTTATACCAGCACGCTTGCGACCACCTACGAAAGGCTGCTGCTCTGATTTCTCGTTCTCTAGCCACTACTTTCGAAGGAACTCCCAACTCCGATTTTCACATCTTTTCGTCGCGGAATGTCCACTTTCTGCTGGCCGTAAAGCTTTCAACCAAATTTCTTCGTTTCTTCGATCTCCGTCAGACTTAGCTCGGTCGTTTCATCGTTGCCGACCTTAGTAGAGATTCATCATTTCTAGATGATGTCACATGCAGGTAGCGATGTCAGAGTCATATGTATCAATTAAAGAAACGAAAAAGGGTTCGTACGCTTGATGTATCTTAGAGAAATTTATTCACCACCACCTTTGCACATGCAACACCTCGTGTTCTATCTCTTCTCCTTTTATAGTTTTGCCTTTAAGCTACAAACCATGAGTCAAAAACCATCCGACCGATGGTATTCCTTCTTCTTATTGGAATTTTTTATTTATCAGGATGCGTGAGTTGTTAAATAAATGTTATTCACACCCTTTTTGATAATTAACTATTTATATTAATAATCCGCACTTTTATCAAATGGCATCTTTGAAAATGAGACCTCTTGGATCCGGCACATGCATAATCAACTATGTCTCTGGTCAGTATTGTTAAAGCGCGGGGCCCACATTAAATACGCGTATGGTACCATAGAGATGGAAAAGCTTCGCGCAGGTCCGTCCGATCGCGGTGGATAGCAAGCTTCTGAGATCAGCGGCATATATGACAGTGTCGCTCGACCTCCGTTCTTGCTGATTACGCAACGTGCGATGGCGCGCCGTGGTGTTTGACAGCTGGTGGTCGTCATGTGAACAGCGTGCACGCGATTCGCGAATCGTGCATCACCCTTGAGACAGCGCTTGCAGTGGTGTAGTGCGATGAAAGGCTTCGGTACCGCTTGTTCTTGCCTCCTTCTTGGTTTCGCGACTTCGCTCTAGGTTCCGGTCATCCTCTCACTTTTAAGGCGCGCTCATCACCTTTTTTTCCTTCGGTTCATGCCATTATCTCCAAAGGGGTGGTCTCGGGTTTGTGCTGTCCTTCTTGCTTGGCCTACCGCATGGCAAGATTTCCAATAATGATGCAGAGCGTTTAGCAGTAGTAAATACACTTGTATTTTTCGTAAACCTAGAGGTTTCATGTTTCTACTTTCATGTAAATGCTAATATTATTTTTGAGTGATTAATTATATTTTTAATTAATTATATGTGAGAGTTTGTAAATGCTCCAAAACAAGTGGAAACATGAGGGAAAAGGTGCACTTGAGAACAATTTAGGAATTAACGATGCAGCTCTAAGATGATTTGCTGGACAATGTTTTAAAGATAAAGATCTGAGACTTTAGGGGTGTTGGGGAGATTTGAGAGATTTATGCCGATATTAAAGGGCATTGAACTCAAAATAGCGCATTTTTAATTTGCATATGTGGGGTGATGAGTTCAAAGGCAAAAGAGAGCGGGTATAGATAGAGGTAGGAGAAGGATGAGAGCTTGGACAGCCTGAGTGTAAAGCCTCCGAGACAATTGTAAGGCCATTAATGTTGAATATGCAAAGACAAGGGGTTTCGTGAGTGATCTCAGTTTTCTGTTTATATGAAAGTTTTCCAAAGTTATATGTGTTGATCGATTGACAATTACTTTTAATTGAGAGTTTCAAGTGGAAGTACCCATAATAGCTGTTAACGAGTATGATATAAATTTGAACAGTTTTATAATACGAGTGAGATGGAATTATCCTATGAGAAGGATGGAAATTGAACATAAGTTCTATATGCGCAATACTGACTTGAATTTGATAGGGAGACAACGAGTTCTTATTTCAGCTTTGTCGAACAAAAAATCGTACATAAGTTGGAAAATTAAGTATTCATGATATCGACATTACGATTTAATATTATTGGTTTAGGATAACTTTATTAAAGCAATTTACCAATAACGATTAAAATCTGATTTAGCAATTTAAAAAACGATCGATTATAGAAATTGAGAACGTAATTTTTAATGTTTGATGAAAGAAGAAGCGTGGTGCAATTTCAAGAAATGGAACTTCATTGCTTTAAAGACGGAAATGTACGTGAGCTACAAAGAAGAAAATACCGAATTCGAGATATTAACAACAAAACTTGTGTGGTGTTGGAGAAGAAAACGAAATTCCGATCATGATAGTGACTGGTGGACAGTTGGTTACAGTTAGAATATCATGAATGAAGTTTAAATTGATATAATTAGTGATTCTAATATTGTATATTCGGTGCATATTGATGCAATCTATTAATATGAATGTATTTATGAAGAATGTCTGAAAAAGAAGCAGAAGGTTGAATATTGAACAAGCAATAGATATTAAAGTTAAGCGGAAAAATTCCATTAGAGCCCAGATATGCTTGATCTGATTAAGAATCAATTTAACGACATACAGATCAAATAATGATGATAAAGCGATAACTGAATGCACTATAGTTAATGCAGCAACAGTATTTAGCTTGAAAATTAACAATAGGTGCATTCATTGATCAGGTGGAAAAGGTATGTTAATACTTTAAACGAATTGTTGGAACTTACAGTTTTATTTTAATCCAGTAAATATGAAGATGACGTTAATTGTAGCGTTAACATTTACCACTTTAGGTATTACGTCTGATGAAAATTAGGTAAAGACTTGAATGATAGTATGGTAGATAATAAGTATCATGGAGTATTATGATATGCATTATGATTGGAGCCTTTTATCTGATTGGAATAATACATAAAGGTTTGTTAGTGTTGAACAATACCATTTGGCAAATATTTAATTAGGTAGCATAGCTAAATGATATGCATTAGTATAATTGACAAATAAGACTCATAGCGGTCATTGAATAATAACAAAATTAGGATCCATAGATTATTGAAATGAAATTTCATAATATTGTTCATACATGACCAAACGTGAGAAGTTGTCCAATTAAAATTGAATTGTTGGAATTAGAAACAAAACCAAAATTCATTTTAATTAAGTCTCTTATAAAGCTGAACATCTCCAATTAAGAACAGCTTTTAGGGCGAAACAAATTAGTTTAGCTAAAGAAATGGATATTATATGACAGTATCCTTTGAAAAACTTCATGTTAACAAACGTTAGCGGTGTGACTTTAATCATAGAAAGGCAATAATTAGATAAACTCTCTGATCTTTGATAATTTCTAAAATAGAGTTTTATAGCGTTATTAGGACAATTCTTATATACGATTGAAGAAAATTAAGGTTTTTAAATTGACCTACATCCTTTGTAGCTATTAATTTAAGAATAACTCGTATGAAAAGATCAATTTCTTTAATTAGGTTAATTGCATTAAATGAATGAATATCACGATTTAAACTAATAAATTGCAATATGATCTGATGTATTGAGAAAAATGAATCTAGCAGGATCTTAAGCAAGGTTATGTTTATATTTGTGGTTTTAGTATTTGTAAATTTAGTTGTGAGGGCATAGTGAAAATCTCGTGAGAAGAAATGAAATCACGGTTAGATGTTGATGATGAAAAATCGGCATGAGTTCTAAGAAAGTGGCCAGAACCTAAAAATTCAACGAAGGACAAATAGAGACAAATGTGTATATTTGAAAATTGCGGACAGAAGAATCCTAAAGAACGTTGAAAATATAAGGGTTCAATGGAAGGGCATTGATTATAAAAAACCCAAGGATGGAAGGAAAAGGTTAGTGAAAATAGTGGCAATGAAAAGAAGAGTTCTGTTAAAACTTGGTTAACCTCATGAAATGCTCCTTGGTGAAGGAAGAAAAGAAAGACAAAGGTCATAAAAGAAGCAGAGGTTAATGGAAATGGAAAAAGAAGAAAAAATAAGATAGCGCATAAGACGATGGATACAGTGATAACAAGTATGAAAGAAAATTTGAGATAACGGTCATCAAATTATTAGTGGGTTATTCTGATATGAAAAGACTAGGAACATGGTTATTTCAGTGGGGAAGAATAGTGGAAAGTAAAACTGCAATAGAAAAATAGATGGAAATGAATAAACATACGGTTAACATTGCAGAAGCTCATGGGATGATGGATGTCTGATTGAGGCAATGAAAGAACTAAAATGTAGGCGAGACGAAGTAAAAACTTCATTGATGAAGCGAGAGGAAAGATCATTGATGATTTCTTGAAATTCTGGCGGATCGGATCAAATTTGAATGATGTGAACTCTTATGTTGTGGTGACAATTGGTGTGATGCAATTTTGAGAAGAAATACTTAATCATGAAGGTATCACAAGCATGAAAAAATCTTGAGAGATCATTGCCGCGAAGAAAAAGCATTGATGATTTCTTTGTTCTGATACAAGAAGTTCATGTGGACAAAAAGAGGATCATTTTACTCGAAGCTGATATGTAAACAAAAGGTGAAATTTATTGAAACTGGTTTTCAAGCGACTTAAGTTGTTGTGTGAATAAAGGTATGGTGGTGATATTATTGACAATGCCGAAATTTCATTGTTGGAATATTTGTTGGAAAATTCAAAGAAGAAGTATGTTGAAGTTGCGGTGAGAAGAAAAGTTCATTCGATGAACAAAAAGATATATCGTAGGCGGTCAGTGTACGAAAATACGGTTGATAGTCTTGAAGTTCTTTAGAAAATTATTTAGGAAGAAGATAAGCATACTAATGTCTTGGTAAAAGGAAAATTCATGACAACACTCACGAAATGCGAAAAAAGGAAAAGAAAACCTTTGAAATTGTTATACGGTTACCATTCTGGCATAAGTGTTTGTGAATACGGGTATGATTGCAGTGTTGAAACATTGTTCCGATTGAACGGTCAAATAGGAAGAAAGCAATTCTGTAGAAACATCTAATCCATGGGGATGAGGACATTATGTTGAAAATGATCTTTGAACAATTAGAATTCGATGCAGAAAGAATCTCAATTGTAGAATTGAAATATAGATACGGAAGAAATGAAAAGATAACGGAAAGGTGCCGTGTACCGGCTAAATAAGTTGTGATAAGAGGAAGCGAGAGAAAGAAATTTTCAAAACACGAGAAAAAAAAGAAACATGAATGATTGGGGGGCCCAGCGGTGCTAAGCCAGGCTTCAGCTTAAGAAGAGTTAACCAAAGTGATGGTAAAAATTGAACGGTAAGGCCAGCCAAGCACGTCTTAGCTAAGCGAAACAGCAAAAATCGGGTTTTAAAAGGTTATTGAGCGAGAAAATTGAATTAATAAGAAGAATCTTGATAGAAAGTATCAGGAGAAGATATCGGAAGGAAAGAAGGAAAGACGATGGCCAATGGTAAACAGAACAGTTCTTGAAGGTCACAATGATGGAACATAAAGACAACACAAGATATGAAAACCCTTTGGATAAAAAGCAGGCATACAATGGAATGAATGATAAATTCTTACAAGACAAAGTGTAGGATCCAGTGAATATTTGTGACTTAGTCATGATAAAGGTCATAATTCAATTTCTACAACAAGAAATTAAAATCTTTTGAGCATTAGCTAGAGAAAAAATATATATATTTTTTATTAAACCTAAGTTTCATGTTTTTAATTTCATGTAAATATTATTATTTTTGAGTGAAATTATAGTTCATGTTTTAATTATTATATGTGAGAATTATTAAATGTTTAAACAGCGAAACATGAGAAAATAGTCTTGAGATAGAATTAATGATGGAGCTAAGATAAGTTTAGTTATGAGTTTTAGGGATAAAAATCTGAACTTTAGGGTGGCTTTGAAGATATTTAAGTTTGTTGAAGATAATGAAAAGTTGAACTAAAAACAATTGCATTTTAATTTGTATAGAATTGATGAGTTCGAGCACGGCAAGAGCGAGGTAGAATGAAATAGAGAAGAGTGGGGCTTGGAAGCTGACATATTGTAACAATTATAAGGCCATTAATGTTGTGTCTGGCAAGACAAGAGTTTTATGGTAATTTCGGTTTGTTTATGTGAAAGTATTTTCCCAAAATTGTAACTATGTTGATCGATTGTTAATTTACCTTAATTAGGGTTTCAAATGGAAATACCATATGTATTATTGATGTAATTATAGATTGAAAAATTGATTTATAAAAATAGTGAGATGATTGTCATAGGAAAGGTTAAATCAAACTTTCAATTCTATATGGCAATACCAACGAATTTGATAGTGAGATGTTGAATTCTTGTTCAAAGCACATGAACAAAAACTATGTCATAAGTTGGAAAGTCGGTATTATTGATATATTTGTTTCGATTATTAATGACAATGGTTTGCCATTAAATGCAATTAAAATGATTACCAATATGATTTACCCGAAATTTGGTGTGAACAAGCGATTAGATTATGAAATTAAAGGCGTAATATTCGTGTTTAGTGAAAAGAAGGAGCATGGTATGATTTCAAGTAGAACTTGACCTTTAAAGAAAATTGATACTAGCGAACTACTGAGAAAAAATTCCAACGATTAAGACGTACGCCTTTATAACATGGTGTTGAAGAAAGAATTAAGTCATGATAGCTAACACAATTGAAGCAATTGGTTATGATCAAATATCTTATAATTCTAAGTTGATTGATATAATTGAAAATTTGATTCATCATGTCTACGTAAATTTACTTAAAATGATCATTTCCGTCTATTAATACGGTCTATATGAACTGATGTCGAAAAGAAGCTGAGTTGAATTTTTGATTAAAAAACGCCAGAATATTAAAGTTAAACGGAAAATTCACGTGAAGGTAGATATTAAAACGCCAAAGAATTAAAGAATCAAATTTATGATGAGATCAAATATTTGATCAGTAAAGCAGCGTCTTATAGATGTGCTATAGTTGATAAAACTAACGATAGCCCAAGAACAAAATTATGTGATAAGTCACCATTGATTTAATCGAATGAGTATATTAATGCTGAGCAGTTGTTAGACTACAATTTTCTTTAATATTAAAATATGATTGAAGCAATTAATTATTAGTGCAGCATTTGTTTTAGCTGATTCATACAAATGTAATGAAAAAGGTGATGGTGGACGAAATGGTATGTTGAATACCGTGATGCTCATGAAATGGTACAAGTATTATGATCAAATCACTTTTAACATGGTTGAATAATAAATTAAAGATTTAGGTGTTGAAACAACTATTGTTAAATATTGGTGCAGGTGCAACAAATGGTACATTGGTATGTTTGTTAAGTATTCTAGCAGATGGTGGATATAGGTTTGAATCCATAGTTGTTAAAAATAGAAATTCATATGTTAAAACATTTTCTTGTAGTGAAAACGTAGGGTTTAATCGCTTGAGTTGATTTTAGGTTTAGGTATTCAAATTCATTTTAATTAATTATTGCAGGCTATTGAACATCTGTTGAAACAACACAAGATAAAGAACCAGTTGGGTTTATAGAAAGAATGGATGTATGTGATGATGTGTTTGAAACTAACATATGGTGGCGGTACTTTGTTTAATCATAGAAAAATAATGGTTAAGATGAAGATCTATGAATGATGATAATTGCTAAAAATGGGTTTTTATACAAGCGTTCTCACAAGATCATTCTTATATACGATGTAGAAAGATACAAGTTTCAGGTTATTTTCACATCATTTTAATGTCGGTGAACGTATGATAAGTTATGGTGGAGTTAATTACATCGCGATGAATGAATGTCGATTTAAATAACAAGGTGCAACCTGATCTGATGCGATTGAAGAAGCAGAATCCATTGAATCTTGGTAAATTTTATTAGTTTATGGTTTAGCTAG
Organism: Pinus albicaulis; assembly: GCA_034641835.2. NCBI lineage: Eukaryota > Viridiplantae > Streptophyta > Pinopsida > Pinales > Pinaceae > Pinus > Pinus albicaulis. Next base: position 28,146 of record JAXQQM020092455.1, on the reverse strand, counting down.
CGGGTGGTTACAAAACAACAAATAATCTTGAAGCGATGGATGAAGGTGCATTGATGAAAAAATCAACTGATTCTTGAAGAAAATGGCGAATTAAAAATTATGATATTATTATTGTCTATGTTTATACCTGTAGTTTGATACTATCATTTGAGCCCAATTAGAAGCTCTTGTTCATTTAACAATCATGATATTCATTCATGAAAATCATCTAAAGGTTAAAAATATAATTTAAATATGTGATTTAGGTCTAAGACCTTAACCCCAATAAACACAAAAGCATATGTGTAATACAAAACACAAAATACATAAGCCTAAAACGAAACGGTAATTTTATGTTAAGTACAATAATGTTCATCTAATTGAATAAATCAGCAGATATTTTTATGTAATTACATTTCACCTTCGTATCTCGATTTAAAGAAGAAATTACAAAACGGTATTTATCCCCCACCCCGTTTCATGGGCAGTGTACTGCTGAACGTGATTGTAAGATACGTACATCGCGTGTCTCGGTCAGCTTGTGCACTACCGTTAACCAATTTGATGAATGAGCAGGATCGCCGTCGCCATCCGATCTTCCAACAAACCGATCCAGATATAAATCTCCAGGTCTGCTGGTTTCGCCATACCGCGTGGTCATGTTACCGCGCGCCATGCTATCGCCGTTGGTTTGCCTTCGAATCTGGCGATTGATCTGCAACCACAGCTCATTGCCACCTTCTTCTCCCATCATCCCTGTTGCTTGCGTGCTCTTCTCCGTCTGCCTGTGTCTTTCATCGCCACCATATATATATATACACTATGTCGTTCATATGTTTCTTCATTCGTCATTCGGTCACCACCTCCGGTATGTACCTTATTAAAATCGCATTTAGTCTGTTGTTGTTTTCCTCATTGTATTCTCTACCATCCTTCAGCTATGTTCATCATTAAATCATCATGAAAGTCATTATCATCTCCACCTCCATGTCTTGCTGTCGGGTTTTGTTTCCCTAATGTTTTGTGGGTTTAGGTTTTAAGGCGATAAGCCGAAACCTCATAATTTATCACACCTCATTGAAGTTAGAAAACATGTTCACGAGATGACGTGCCTTCATGGAAATTTAAAGAAGAATGCAGGGGTAGATGTGATAAGCCTTCACCATTAAAGAAAAGATATGAATCTAAAGAACCCTCAGGAGAAAATCAAAGGAGGCTTCGCCTTCTGCTATAAAAAACAGTTCGGTCGGTGAATATGAAGACACGATGCGATTAGGACCTCTAAGTTCTACGGCGACGATTGCCCTCTTTCGATGAGCGAGAACAATATATGTTATTATTTGTGTGTTTGTAAAGGAGGATTTCATCTCTAAGCTGACACAAAATGATTGTAGTACGGTCATTTATCGTTAGTCATTCATAGGTACGTATGAATACTTTCATACATTTATTAAATTGGGTCATTAAATAGCCTTCTTCTCCTTCTGAAAATTCTCTATCTTTTCTGTAAAAAACCGAAAGAACATTGTAAGGTTTGATTCTATCAATATTCATGTGGTAAAAAGGTTTTTGTATACATTTGTAATATTATAACATAAAGGTTCGAGTGGTAAAGGTCTGATGAGAGTTATAAACATAATAGAAAGTTCATAATCTTACATCTCCACTGATAATAAATTTCTCTTGTGTGTTAATACAATATCTTCTTCCTTGCTATTTTATCTTCTTGCATGTGTATTCTAGATAAAATGGCTCACTAGTTTGCAGTGAGATTCATCCTTGTTGATGCCTTTACAGAAGAATTAGTCAGCGATTTAAATAAGCCTAGTATCATGATACTCTTTGTTCCATATTCATCTTATGTTTTTCTATATTAGTTACTTAGAAGTGCTTTTAAACACTTCATTTGTCTTATAAGGATTCATAAGTGTGCTGCACCATATGTGGATTACCATTTATTACGGGTATAATCTCGTTAACTAATATCTTCTCTATCATTTCCTACATTGCCTCACTTACAATATTTATTTAACAGTATATTGTTGGTAGCCCTCTTTCTGGTAGTGTCTCTTTGTCTAATACCTTTATCTTGAAGTTTACGCAGTGTCTACCACTATTCTTATACAACCTTAAACACGAGTTTGGTCCCAGTACAAAAACTTGTTTTACGCTTGTTAGGACAGAGGTAATGGTAGGCTCTTGGTAAACAATCCAAACTATATAGAAAGAGCCTCTTGCTATTAAGATGTCGACGTTGGTACGCAACTCATTGTCTCTAAGAGGTGACAAGGTATAAAAACATATACACAACGTTGTGAGCGACGAATTCAAGATATAGGTCTCCACAAACTCGAAAAAATTATTTCACTCTCTAATCGGTGGGCAAAGAGTTGAAAGGTTGCGTGTCTCTCACCTTCTGAGCTGACTCACCTTTCATTTGATAAAATTTTATTGGTGATACCAGCTCCTCGTAAGCCATTGAGTCGAATCGCATCTCGGTAAAAAACACCTTACGTGTCGGCCGGAGAAAGATCATTCATAAAAGAGTTTGGGCGGAAGGAAATGCAGCTCGTGCGCAAAAACATCACAGATATTCCGTTGAGATTACACACTTCTCTTCTTCTAGAAGTTGGAAACGGAAAATCTAAGTTTTATAAGAAACTCCACGTAGAGAAGCCACAGATTGAAGACCTGTCCTATACGAGGGCAGGAAATTAAAGAAATCATAGAAGTAACCGCTGTTGGTAAATTGTTCATTCACCTCGTTCTTACATATCATATGTTCCCATTATTATTCTGCTCACTTCCTCTCTCCTTCATTTTGTCTAGGACTTTTACTTCTCCCCAATGGCAAATATGCCATTTCTGTTGAACAAATATGCTCCTCTGTTACCCCAAAGTGCTAAATAAAGTATGCCCATGATTGTTAAATATTACCTTGCGGAATTGTGGTGAAAATGATTTGATGTAAAACATCTTGAGACTTTCCATATTTTGTGAGAACTTAAATGTTGAAACACCATCGGTGTAGTCAAGTTCTTGTGGGTCTTTGGAAGAAGGCTTCGAGAAAATGGTTCAAAGCATTGAGACCGTTCAATAACCACGGGATATTATGGAAATACTTTCTCGAAAATGGAAAAAAGATCATGGTCAATATTCAGAGTTTAATACTGAAGAAGAAAACGGAATGAAAGGGTATCGAAATTTAATAAAAGATTCAATAAGTTATATTTGAAACTTGCCTCACGAAACCCATAAATTTAACACCAGAATGTTTTATATGGCCGACCTTTGTTTGTTTGGATTCTCCTTGAGAGAAAAGAAAGGCTTTTGCCACTTTAGATGATGATGCAATGATTCTCTGGGTAAACTTAAACTTTACCTCCAACTTTGAAATTGAAGAAAAAATTGAACCAGATAGGAGAAAAGCAAAGAAAGAGGTTTCTCTCATTAGGAAAAGATTCGGATAAAATGGATGAAATAAGTAAAATGATAAAGAAAGATGGTCAGCTTGAAGCGCAGAGCTAAAAAATACGAGCTCCTGAAATTTCTGGTGCTCCAAACGAAGGATACAATCCTCGTTAGAAACCATTACGAATGGCCCAACAAAGAAAGCAGAAAGAACGTAAAGACCGGGTACCTCATCCTTGTGCAGAAGGACAGTAGATAGCTCACCAGAATGTAGCTTATGGATTAGAATTCAAATACGCTTTCAAAATACTAATAATGAATTGCAGTACAAAGACGAACGAAAACGGAAGATGAAGTCATTGTTGTAAAAATTTTCTTCAACATAGCACAATTCAATGTAAAATATGGTCTCGGATCTTCAAGAAGAGACGAAACTCAAAGATCAAGAAGAAAACCACACCACTAAGAAAAAACTCTGCCGAAGAATGTTGACAAAGAAAACATGAAAAAGTAAAATCCTCTAAATGCTCCCCTAGGTCCAATAGTGGTTCTTCTTCAAAGCAAATGATCCTCCTAATCAACGAGCCGATGTAAAAAGAAATAAGATGTGATTTGAAAATAAGGAGTCAAAAGTTATGATAGAAAAGTTTATCATGTAATTTCAAGAATAAGGAAAATTAAAGATTCTACTCACAGTGAACTAACATTAAACAACATTTCTAGGTGTAAATTCTTCCTTTTATAGCCTCTTAATCTGTTCTTTGATAGTCTAAACTTCAAGAAGAAAAAGTATGGTAGTCTTTGGCCACATGTTGAAGATAAACTCTACCTCACTTTACGTGTCCCCAAATTATTCATGACTATTGCAGGTGTATTGGATGCAGGGCTTCATAATCTTGTCACCTTTATCGCATGGAACAACTAAGGCCTGGGTGCAAAACCATACAAGGGTTTATATTCATTTGATTCTAAAAGGTTAAATGTGAGAATGATTAAGGATTTAGTCAATTGCTTCAAGTTCTAGAAAAAAGTTGTGGTCATGGACATTATGGTTCTTTGGTAATACGACTTGTTTGTCTTTCTTTGTCGAGGTCACTGAAAATTACAAGATTAGAATCAATTAATTGGATCTGTATGCTATTGTCCCGGTCTTTGGAAATTAGGAAGAGTTATACATGGAGACTAGATTTGTTAGAAATAGTAACTAAGTGGTGCTCGGAAGGACTCTCTCAGAGTTTATAACAAAGAGGGAGACTTCTCATGTTTGATGTTAGAGGAAAATCAAAATTGTGCTCATGAGCCCCTTTTTGGTCAAATCCAAGCTGAACAGCCTAAAGGAAATCAGGAATCGGAAATTTGGACTTTGCATTTTGATGGAGCAAACTCAAGAGAAGGCAATGGAGCTAGGATATTGTTGATCTCTCCTACAGGAAAATGGGTGCCACTGTCTTTTAAATTGGAGTATGAGGCTACAAACAATGTAGCTGAATATGAAGCACTATTATTGGGACTACAGATAGCAAGAAACATGGGCATCAAATGTTTAAAAGTCTTGGGAGACTCTGAGCTGGTGGTAAGACAGATCAAAAATCAATGCCAAACTAAGCATCCATGGCTGAGAGCATATAGAAATGAAGTATGGGACATGATAGAAAATTTCTTCTTAGCATTTAATATACAGTTCATGCCCCGGGAGCAGAACAGAATAGCAGATTCTCTTGCTGTTGCTGCTAGTACATTCCGTCCTCCTCAGAATCCACTTTTAAGATATGAAGTGGAGGTACGTTACAGACCATCCATTCCAGATAATATAAAGCACTGGCAGGTTTTCGAAGATGATGATCAGATGAAGAGATTCATGGAGACAGTGGGAGAATTCTCCAATATGGAGATTGATGATGACAAGGAGGAAGAAGTTGAAAATATTGCAGAAAATAAATGAGAAGAAAGAATAGCAGGTAATAAAGTGTTGCAGCTGAAAGGTAATGTTATACCTAGAGGTCTGGTGCCCCTAGAAATATTATTTAACAAAGATGACATTCCTTTGCAGCCGAACAAAATGACAGAAGAAGATCAAGTAGGAGATTTGAATCTGGGCACTTCTACTGATCCCAAAATTTTCAAATTATCTAAAAGAGTCCCAGAAAATTATAAAGAAAAATATTTGAAGTTGTTTCAATCCTACAAAGATGTATTTGCTTGGTCCTATCAGGACCTAAAAACTTTTGACGTTAATATAATGCAACACAAAATTCCTTTGAGGGAAGATGCAAAGCCTTATAAGCAGAAGCTCAGGCAGATAAACCCACTGCTGCTTCCCTCTATTGAAAAAGAAGTCAAGAAGCTACTGAAAGCCAAGATAATTGTGCCATTAAGGTACTCAGAATGGGTAGCAAACCTTGTTCCTCTTCGGAAGAAGAATGGAGAAATAAGGCTTTGTGTGGATTTCAAGAATTTAAATAGAGCATCATTGAAAGATAATTATCCACTGCCTAAGATGGACCACATCCTGCAGAAAGTGGTGGGAGCGTCCAGAATGTCAATGATGGATGGATTTTTTGGTTATAATCAGGTAGCTGTATTTCCAGAAGACCAGAAGAAAACTGCATTTACTACACCATGGGGAACCTTTATGTATGCCAAGATGCCATTTGGGTTAATTAATGTCGAAGCTACTTTTCAGAGGGCAATGGACATAGCCTTTGTTGGAGAACAGGACAAGTTTCTGGTGGTATACCTTGATGATATCACAGTGTTTTCAAAGAATGATGATGAGCATATTGAACATCTAAGAAGAACTTTTGAAAAATGCAGAAGGTACGGCCTTTCCCTCAATCCTCAAAAATATTTGTTTGCATTAGATGAGGGAAAACTCTTAGGGCACATTGTAACTAAAGATGGCGTGAGAATAGACCCTAAGAGAGTAGAAGTAATAAACAGCATTCCTTTACCAAGGAATAAGAAAGAAGTACAGGTGTTCTTAGGCCGAATCAATTTCTTGAGAAGGTTTATTCCTAACTATGCTGAGATAGTTAGGCATATAACTGATATGTTGAAGAAGGAGAATGAAGTAAAATGGTCCCAGGAGTCTAGAGATGCATTCACCAGGATAAAACAGGCATTTGTTGAAGCTCCTGTGCTAGCAGGACCAGATTACAAGAAGCCATTTATGATCTTTTCATTTGCTTCACCACACACAATTGCTGGAGTATTATTGCAGAAAAATGAAGAGGGATATGAACAGCCTATAGCTTTCTTCAGTCAAGTACTTTATGATGCTGAATTGAAATATGATATATTGGAGAAGCAGGCATATGCCCTGGTAAAGTCCCTTAAATATTTTAGAGTATATGTTTTGCAATCTCATATTACTGCATATGTTCCCACAGCAGCTGTCAAAGACATTCTTGTTCAGGGAGATAGCGAAGGTAGAAGAGGAAGATGGATTGCAAAAATACAGGAGTATGATTTGGACATAAGGCCCACTAAGTTGATTAAAGGACAGGGACTTGCCAAGATGTTGTCTGAATCAAATCATCAAGCTTTGGGCATTAATTTATCCATGATACCAAATGAAGAATCTGAGAAAGGAGAAGAACAGCGAGGACTAGAGATGGCCACTCAAAAGATACACATGAAATACCTAACTAGTCCTTGGTATAAAGAAATAGTTGAATATATTTTAACACTCAGCTGTCCTCCAAGTTGTGATAAGATAAAATACAGAGTTGTGAGAATGAAATCCCAGAAATACATGATCGCCAATGGACAGCTATATTGGAGAGACCCTTCAGGTATATTACTGTTATGCCTCACAGAAAATGAAGTAGAGAATATATTGACAGAATTCCATGATGGAATATGTGGAGGGCATTACAGCTGGAGGGCTACAGCGCATAAAATCCTAAAGGCTGGTTTCTACTGGCCAAAATTGTATACAGACACTTTTGCGTGGGTCAGAGCATGTGACAATTGCCAAAGATTTGTAGAAAGACAGAAATTAGCAGCTTTGCCCTTGATTCCTATTCATGTAAATGAACCATTTCAGAAATGAGGATTAGATTTTATAGGAGAGATACATCCCCCATCAAGTGGCCAATATAAATGGATACTAACAGCCACAGATTACTTCACGAAATGGGTGGAAGCCATACCTACAAGAAATGCTACAGATGCTGTGATAATGAAGTTTATGGAGGAAAATATCATATCTAGGTTTGGTTGTCCTGCTAGAATTGTAACTGATAATGCACAAGCTTTTAAATCCGCCAGATTTGTGAATTTTTGCCAAAGGTATAACATCATCCTGACTCATTCCATAGCATATTACCCATAGGGAAATGGTTTAGCAGAGTCTTCTAATAAAACCCTGGTGAGAGCCTTGAAGAAAACAATAAGTGAGAATCAAAAGAACTGGGACTCTCAATTAAAGTTTGCTCTATGGGAAAATAGAATAAACAGCAAGAGAGCAACAAGGAAGTCACCCTACGAGCTGGTGTATGGGAGAGAAGCTGTGTTTCCTGTGCAATTGGCATTGCCAGTAGCACGTTTTATGCAGGAAAATCAGGAAGAACCAGATGACATGATCAGACGGATAAATCAGCTGGTAGAATTGGAGGAAATGCGGAACCAGGTGAATCAGAGATTGATAGAATATCAGGAGAAAATGAAGAATGTATTTGACCAGCATGCGAAAGATAGGAAATTTCAAGTTGGAGACATGGTTCTCAGGTGGGATGTTCGCAGAGCAGAGAAAGGAAAGCATGCTAAGTTTGATCCGCTATGGTTTGGTCCATTCAAAATTGTGAGTCAAGGGCGAAATAATACTTTCATGCTAGAAAACATACAGGGTGATTGGTTGGACGCCCCTGTGAATGGCCAATTCCTCAAGCCATACTTTCAATTTTGACCCAGGATGGAAATGCCTGATTGTATTATATTGTATATAAGTTGTTTAATTTTTCATTTTCATGAAGAGAGGGATGCCAGAAATTACCTGAGACGGAAGCGCAGAGGAATTTGAAAAACAGAATGAAGTATTCAGTGGTCTGCGTGTTCTCGACATGCCCGAGGACGAACATGCCATCCCCAGATGGAGCCGATGTTGTACATATTTACCCCTGCACGTAAATTTTTGGTCTGCCACCTTTTTCGAATATCCTTCAGACCTCTGCCGTGGCATAAAATCCTGATGCTCCCGCTTGATTTTACTATCTCCGCCTAAAATGCATTATTCAAAGGTTTAAAACCCGCTTTTAAAATTATATTGAGTCAAAGCCCCAGGGCCTTAGCCCCCTTTCCTGTCATCATCACATGACCTGAGCCCGAAAACCGCAAGCCAAAAGGAAAAGGAGCTTAATGTTTTATATTTCAGGCGCAATCGTAACCGTTGGATTCGAAGCAAATCAATGGAGCGGCGACCGTTCCATGTGGTGGACCCCCCGCGCGCAGAAAACCGGCGGTAATTCCCGCACTACTTTCGCCGAGCCAGCTATTTTGGACCCAAAATCAGCGATTCCATAGAAAACTCGCCACGTGTCTTTGGTACGGGCCCTAAAACCATTTTCCCCACGCGTTAAAGACTGAACCAGGGTCGGGCAGCGGAATTCGCCCACGCCGTTGGATCTGTTGATCTCCATCCAATGGCGGATATTTTCCAGAGCTCCCCACCAGTTAACACGCATCCGTCATATCCTATGGCCCACCATCGTGTTGATCTTAACGCCATCCAGCCGTTGATCTACGTTCATAATCCGATGGCTAGAAATCAGTCTCCCCGTCCGCTGACCCTACTGCCACATCGCCTTCTTGCCTGTCCCCCGTACATCCACATGTTGTACTCCCACACGTCCAAGGTATCTCCCCCCGTCATATATATATGTGCATGTGTTTTCATTCACACCCTTCGTTTTATTCGCCCCTCACGTCCAAACTGTTCTACGTTAAGAAGTCGCGCTCCACCTGTTTAATCAACGCCTCCATTGTTTCTCCTCCACCACTCTACGCGTTCTGCCCAGTTGACCATGTCTCCGTCGTCCTCGTCCCCATCCCTGTCTGGTTTTTCTAATATATCTGTGGGTTTTGCAGGTTCTAAAATAACATGAAGGAGTTTCAAATTGTTGCCTCTGTTGCAGCGATTAAGAGCCCATAAAAGGACGATATTTCGCTGGCAAAATTCAAAAGGAGAGCCGAGGGCAGGTGTGTGAAATGACCGTCATTAAAACAAAGACATGAATCTACAGAACCCTCCAGAGAATATCAAGGGAAGCTCCGCCCTGCATTAAAGATCTAGGATTTAAATTCAAAGCTAAAGTCCAAGAGTACAGTACAAAATTCCAGACTATCTCAGGGTTCTTACGGCAGCAGATTTTCCCCTCAGCAAGAGGCAGAACACTGTATATATTTTATTATTTGTATCATGTTTATAAGGAGATTTTCATCTCCCAGCATTTATTTCTAGAGACAAATTGTAAAGTACAGTCATTTATAGTTAGTCATTCATAGAGTGGGCACGAATGTCTTCCACCATTTTATTCAAATCGAGCCATTAAATGTGCTTCATCTACCTCCTCCTCTAGAATTCTCTATCTTTTCTATAAAGGCTCGAAAAGAAGACATTGAAAGGGTTCCAGATTTCGATCAGCAAACTGTGCAGTGAAAAGGCTTTTGTATACATTTTGTAATATCCCTGTATGAAGGTTCAGAGCCCGTAGGGTCTCAGTGAGGAGGAGTTATAACTGTAATGAGGATTCTGGTCTTTGGTATCTCACAGTATGTAATTTCTCTTATGTGTTAATACAATATCTCATTTCATGCTATTTGTCTTCTTGTATCATGTTCTATAATGCGAGTGGCTCACTAGTTTGCAGTAAGGATTCATCCTTGTTGGTGCCCTTTCTGGAATTAGTCAATCGCTTTAAATAGGCCTAGTCATGATATACTATTCCATGTTCATCTCATCCATATTTTCTGCTATATTAGTTACTTGAGGAGGGTGCTTTTAAAACGCCATTGTCATATAAGGATTCATAAATTAATATGCCCTTATGTGGTTCTGTTGTGTATGTGGGTATCAATCTCATGTTAACTAATATCTTCCTTATGTTTCCTCACTGCACTCACTTCCTGATATTTGATTTCTGTGATATATTATTTGAACTGGCCCTCTTTACAGTAAGTTGTCTCTTAACTGTCTGATGCCTTTGTATTGGAGTTTTACATGATGTCCCTACACTATTCTTATCTTTGTATCAGCTTCTGAGAGAGAGATTGGTCCCATTCAAAACTAATTTCCTTGTTCAAACAAGAGATAGTAAGTGAACTCTTGGACTAACAATCCAAACTATACGAAGAGCTCCTTGCTATATTAAGATGTCCTAGGCACTGGTCTATGGCAACTCTAGACTGTCTCTAGGGGGTGACAAAATTGTCCACAACAACGTGGCACTGGGAACAGCACGGTCTTCTGGGTAGGGGGCATTCCCGAGCCACATGGCCCTCCTGATCACAGTTGTAGCATTTCAGCAGACCCCGTCCCCCTGTGCACCCTCCGCGCATACTGCCTCCTCTGCCTCGAGGAGCCTCATTCACCCTGTAGGAGGGTTGGTCCAATCGGTCTGCCAGTGCGTCTAGAGCTCTGCTCTATTTGGTGTTGTGAGTCGTGGAAGCACAGAACTCATAGTATACGTTGTTCGGAACATTGCAGTACTTCTGCAAAATCAGACACGTCCGAGGTTGATGACCCACCATCCTGCAATTTTTGCAATACTCTATTGCAGCTTGGGTTGGCTGATGTGGGAACCTTGCATATGGTTGTTGCAGCAGATAGACTCCTTGTGGGTTTATCGGTGCACCACCCCCGATCATTGGAGTCCCCTATACTGCCGCAACTGAGATCCCCACTCCCGGGCTACGCAATCGAGGACACTCAGTTGCCACGTGCCCCTCTACCAGGCAGTGTGTGCACCAGATATTTAGCCTGGCTGGTCTTATTGGTTGCATCTCCTTAAGTTTTTCAGTCAGATTGGCAATCTGATGTTGTAGTCCCAGTAGGGATGGGTCTTACGGGGCCAGCCCTCCCCTATATTCCTGAGGGTAACCTGCCATCGCCTCTATCTTCATAGCCTGTTCCAAAGCATCCTGCAAGTTGTCAATCTTTTGCTGAGTGAGGGGGATTCGTGTCAAGGGAAGCAGAGCCTTGTTGAACCAGTCCCTCTGATGGTTTGGGTCGATCGGGTAGTTGAGCTTCCCGATCGCATCTTTGAACCTGCGCATCAGCTCCCACGCAGTCTCTCCTTCTCTTTGCTTGATCTCCCATATTTCAGACAGACCTTGCTGGTCTATTTGGGGAAGCTTAAATTCTCGGACAAAATCTCGCTTGACATCTGCAATTGCTGGATTCAGGTGGGCCTCTGACCACTTTATGAACTAGCGCAATGCCCTTTCTCTCGACGTGGTTTGGAATTCTATTAGCTTTCCTGCATCTAGAGTCTGTCGAGCCCTCCATATGGCTTCACAGAGGTACCAGTGTTGTTCCTCATCGTCGTTACCCCGCCCAGAAAATTCTGCGTACCGGGTGAATGACCGCACCATATTCCCTTGTAGAGGTGTGACCAGAATGAACCCTCCAGGTCCTAGTTGTGTAAGTATGCCACTAGTAATTTCTATACTACCGGTAATGCTGTTATTAGCATGCATCACTGCTGACAATGGACTGCTATGCAATCGACTCAACTCTTTTAACTTAACGAAAATATCACTTAAAGGTTTATAGAGTACCAGGGGAAGGTAGGGATCCTTGCAATTCAAACTTTGGGAAGTAGGAATGCTTGGAGATATGAATTCCGTCCTTTCTTGGAATAACCGCTGCATCGCGATGTACCACTCACCATAGGAACCTTCTTCAGGCTGCACATCTGCATCTCCTTCATCAGACATTGTCTCCCTCTTCCTCTCGACTAGGCTCCCATGCACCCACCGCACTCCCACAATGGTCCCTTCCATCTCCTGGGGACCCACCTGGCCTTCCATATCCACTATCCTCTGAGGCACCTCCTCTTTATCCTTCCGACTACTCCCTCGCCGTTTCAACTCCCGCATCACCCTTTCTCGCCACCTGTCGGCAATCTGTGCCCTCCGTTGTGCACGTCGCTCCCTCAACCTGCTTGCGGTCTCATCATCCATTCCACCACTCCCCCAATTCACATTTCACGTAGCATTTGTCCCTCAGGCCCTTCCCCCAGCACTGGAGGTTTATGCTTCCATGCCCGATTTCTAGAATTCCATCAGCCCTTCATCCACCATTAGGGCATTAATCCACAATGGAATTTCTTTAAGCAGCTTCCCTCTTAGTCTGGATCGGAAGATAGCCTCAGCTCTGGAGAAGGACTGGTAGCACTCTGCGGCAAACTCCATAGTATAACCGTCCAAGGTAGACTCTACCCAGAAATCTACAGCGCGGGTCAACTCAATATCCAGCCGATGCATGGCCACCAAATCTCTGTGCACCCACGTGCGGTTGATCTTCTGCGATTTTTCCTTAGTCACCTTGGTCTGCAACCTCTGCAACCAATTATAGAGGTCGCTAGGGAATTTTCCCCAGAGGATCTCGTAAGTATCGCTGGCGAAATCTAAGAAAAGGAATAGATCCTTGAGCACCTCCTCCTTTTGATGCGTTAGCTCCGCTTGCTGAGCTATAAACTGGTCCAGGTGGTTACCCCACCATCTCCGTATTTCTCCTTCGAAGATCCTTGATACCATGATCTAGTTCCCCTAATGAAGTTTAGGGTCCCGGCAACGGAACCATTTGTTGGCGAGGAAACAGGTCTCGCAGGCAAGACCTAGGTTTGAGGATTGGGGCCAACAAAGGAGTTCGTTGTAGTCTAGAACCACGCCAGCATTTTTTCCCTACTCTGGAGAGCATAGAGTCTCACCCGAGGTGTGCTGCGACCACATTCAAAAGGGGAACAGATCGGTAGTGGCGGATGGATCCGCAACTCGAAGCTAACATAGAATCATTTTCATACATAACATCATACATAGAAGATCTTCCCAGAATATTATGCAGATACTAAGAAAATAAAATTTTAAGGTACCACAGACATCATGCATGCATATAACTCATATAACAAGACAACAACCTTCAAGTATATTAATAACCTTTAGCTGGATCCACAGTTACATCGCTCAATAGGAAGAGCTTACATTTCTATTACAGATGTCCCACAGGACAGAGAGATAGATAATATAGCCATGATAGATCAATAGAAGCCTATGAACTACAAGTATGTCATACTAATAATAGAGATCTTCTGCAGCGTCTGCTCGATCCTCTTCAATCCCTCTACATCCATGCTTGATCTCCTTTTCGACTGGGTGACGGCCTATTTATTCACCCTCCATCGCAACTACTAGTTTCTCTTGTGTTCTTCTTCAGCTGCTTTCGGCTTCTTTCTGTTTCCTATGAGTTCCACTATCTGTTCTCTGTCGTATCTTCTATTCATTATCTGTGTCAGCCTCATCAGCTCTCTCCTATTCTTCCGAAACCTCGGCAGCTCCGCTACCTACCATTGTTGCGCCTGCCATTTGTCGATCCGCAACCCAAAATTTGTTCCTTATTAAAAATTCAAAACAAGGGCCCCAACACAACCTCATTGAATGAATAGAATGGTGCTACTTTTCATCCATTGATTGGCCCAAAGAAAAGGAATATTCTTTAGAATATTCCTTTTTCCAAACTGTACATCCACCCTGCTGACTGGGCATCCCAGTCAACCCTGTTGCAAATTTTACCTGTTTGGGATTTCGATCAGAATGAGATATCTCCCTCATACGACATCGGTATTTTGAACCATTCATGACACCAGAATCAGGAAGATGAGATCTACGCAACCATCCTGGTTTCAACCCAATCTTATAACTTTGAATTTTGATCAAAATTTATGAACTCCTGATCACTCCTCCCCATTGGGAAGCTTTTGGACCCCAAAAGACTTGATTACCTGTTCAGTAGATGAGGGTACAACTCCCTCACCTTTCCAAACTCCATCCACTTTGCCTTGCTTGGCTTATTTCCTTTGATCCAAACTTGAAGGTAGTCAACACTTCCCCTCTTAGATGCTCTTGTCCTCCTGTCAAGAATTGTATTTTCCTTGAGCTCATCCAAAAATTCCGGCAAGAAATACTCAATAGAAGGCATTTGAACATCACTTCCTTGATCATCGATCAAAGGTGGCTCATACAAATGTAAGTTTTCAACATTAACAACTGAATACATTTTCATATATGAAGGCAGGTCGAGCTGAAATGCATTATTACCAACTTGCTTTATGATCTTGAATGGACCATAGCGAATGTGTTTGAGCTTTTTACCATCCCCTTGCATCCTTTATTTGCTAATGTGCAACCCTACCTCAACTCCCTCTTGAAACTTGTGATCAAATCTAATTTTTTCATGCCACTCTTTGTATTTGATTTGAATTTTCTCAAGCAGTTCTTGAACTTGTTGATGTATAATATGAATTTTCTCAATGAACTTTCGAGCCTTGTCAATATCACTATGGCCATCAATTGCAACATCCTTCCCAAATATGAATTCTAATGGTGATTTTGGAAAATAACCAAAGCATACTTCAAAAGATGATGTTTGAGTTGAAGAGTGCTTTGCTCGATTGTAAGCATGCCGAATATAATGCAATTACTCATCCCACAACTTAAGATGTTTTATGCAATATCCTCTCAATAGATGCACAACAGTTATATTCACCACCTCGGTTTGTCCATCAGTTTGCAGATGAAAAGCGATACTCTTTTTCAACTTTGTGTCCATCATACTCCATATATTGGACCAAAAATTCCCAATGAACCTGGAATCCCTGTCATTAAAAATATAATTTGGCAATCCAAAATGAACCCAAACATGTTGAAAATAAAGTTCAACAGTTTGTTTAGCAGTAATGGTTTTCTTACATGGCATATGTATACACATTTTACTGAATCTATCCACAACTACATAAATATAGTCATGTTATTTTCTTGACATAGGTAGACCTCCAACAAAGTCCATGGAGACACTCTCCCATGGCCTTGATGGTACCGGCAATGGCCTGTACAACCCAAGCTTCCTATTACTAGGCTTACTTGTTACACACATAGAACAACCTCTTATAAAATGTGACACACTATCTATCATGTGAGGCCAATAGCAATACCTCTATAGATGCACCACTGTTTTGCTTACCCAAAAGTGTCCAACAATAAGAGATGAATGAGATTCTCTCATGACACTTAGCCTCTCCCCTTGTGTTATACACAACTTGCCCAAATGAAACAACAAATTATTATGCATGTGATAATATTTTTCTTCAACTTGATTCCCTTCACTCAAACTAGCATACACATCTTGAAAATCAACGTCATGTGCATATTGTTCTATGTAACTCTCATGTACAATAGAATCATTTTTTAGTAAAGTAGATGCAATAATGATTGGTCTTGAAAGAATATCAACAATTTGATTGAAAATACCTCTCTTGTACCTTATAACCAAGTGAAACTATTGAAGAAATCCCATCCACCAGAAATGTCTTCATTGCTACAATTTTGTTTGTGACTACAAGTACTGTAATGGTTGGTGATCGGTATGTACAATACTCTTTACCCATCAAGTAGTGTTTCCACTTCTTGAAACTTTGTACCAACTCATATAGTTCTTTGTCATATGTAGGATAATTTGTCACAGCACGATTAAATGTTTCAAAATGAAAAGTGATAGGCTTACCATGCTGCAAAAGTATTGTGCCCATGGCATAATAACTAGCATCAGTTTGAATCTCAAATGGTTGTCTGAAATTTGGTAATGCAAGTACTGGAGCTAAATCGATATTGTATTTTAAAGCTTCTAAAGATTGTTGTTGTTTTCCTCCCCATTGGAAGCCTTTCTTCACACTTGTCACTACATGCATAAGAGCTGCGATGGACGAAAAGCTAGAAATAAACTTTCTCCAATATTGAGTTGCACCTAAGAAAATTCTTACTTCAGTTACTGTTTTGGGTGTGGGCCAATTCATAATGGCTTCCACTTTATAAGGATAAATTCTCAACTCTCCTCCTCCTACAATATGTCCCAAATAAACCCAAGAGGTCTTTCCAAACTCACACGTTGACATCTTAAGAAACAATTTCTCTTTCTTCAAAATATCAAGCACTCTATTCACGTGCAAGACATGATCTTCTCTTGTTTTGCTGAAAATCAACATTTCATATAAGTACACAATCACAAATTCATCAAGTAATGGACGCAAAACACTATCCATAACACGCATGAAAGTTTTTGGTGCATTACATAAACCAAATGGCATAACTAACCACTCAAAGAGTCCTTGTTTAGTTTTGAATACAGTTTTCCATATATCACTTTATGCAATTATTACTTGATAATATCCACTTCGTAAATCTAACTTAGTGAAAAACTTTGCTTCTTTCAGCTGATCAAGCAAATTATCTATCCTTGGGAGTGGGTAATGATTCTTTACTGTAATCTTGTTCAAAGCTCTGAAGTCTACACACATGCGCCAAGTCCCATCTTTCTTTGGTATCAAGACTATGGGTGAACCACATGGTGAAGTTCTTGGCCTTATGATTCCTTTGTCCAACATCTCTTTGATTTGCCTTTTTATTTCAACATTCTCCATTATCAACATGCAATACATACCAATGTTTGGAAGAGGACAATCTTGCTGCAACTGAATCTCATGTTGAATCTCTCTTTTTGGAGGCAATCTTGTTGGCTCCTGAAACATCTCATGATGTGCATCAACAACATTATATAAATATGATTTCAACTGAGGATCACATCCCTCAAATGATTCATGATTAACATCATATTTAGGCTTAATCAATAGAAGAACAAAATTCTTACTTAAATTTACCAGCCTCTCTACCTGTCCAACATTTACCATAGCAATATTGTCTTCCTGTGATGTGCTCTAACAATGTACTCCTTTCCATATTTGAATAAATGATATTTGTTCTCATGGCAATGGAATATCGCTTTCCTGTCATACAATTAAGGACTCTCGAACAAAATACATGTTATGTCAAGCAGAACCATATCTAATTCAATTGTGTCAACAAAATGTGCAATGATTGCAAACCGCAATATGCATTTCTTTTAAACCTGTAAATTTGCATCCTTACAAATACAACCTAATGGATATGGTTTTGGATGTGGTATGGTCTCAAGGTTAAGTCTCTTGACCAATTTTTCAGAGATTAATTTTTCTTGTGACCCATTGTCAAACAATGTATCAATCTTGGTATGCTTGGATATGACTCTCACATGAAACAGTTCAATTCTTTCTTCTTCATTTGGAGCATGTATGTGACAGTTTGATGTACTAGTATTGGGTTTAGTTTCAATTTATTTTCCCTTCATGTTCTTCAATCCCATGGCTGTAATCTTAGATTCATCACCTGAATCATCTCCTAAATCATGTTGAGTTGTAGCTGTAGTTTTTTGTTCCCTTTGTTATTGTATTTCTTGGTCTCATTTCAAGATGTAATTTCCAACAATGAATTTCATCATGGCCTTCTTTTGAAAAATGTTTACAAACCAATTTTTCTCCCTCTTTCTTAACAGATGCATTCTTTTTTCTTTTACCTTTTGAGGTCTTCTCTTTGTTTTTACCCTTAAAATGTTTCTTTCTACCCTCTTCAGAAATGTTCTTCCTTCTAGCTTCTAGATGTGTGGCCTAAACACATACTTCATCTAGACTTGTGGGGTTAACCATGAGAATAGTATGTTTTAGGTAGCTATGTAAGCCTCCTATATACTTGAGAAAATTATCTTGTCTCTACAAATCTACCCCTAATAAGAGAGCTCTTATCCTAAATTCTTGGGTGTATTCTTGCACATTTTGTCTCCTCAATTGCCTAAAGTTTTGTCAGTTCATTATGGATTTCTGCATATGAACTAATGGATAAAGCTATTGTTTTATTGCAGTAATGAAATCTGACCATGATTAAATAATCTTACCATGATTCTTGATCTCCTCCTTTGTCTTGGCTTCCCACCAAGCAAGTGTTGCACCTTCCATTCTCAATGAAGCTAATTGGATTTTGGTATCATCATCTTGAAGGTTCTAGATTCTCAAATAGCCCTCCAATCTCCTAATCCAATTATCAAGATTTTATGTATTGACTTCACCATTAAACATTGGCAATTCAAACTTAACATCAAGTTTTAAAAAAATACTTTTAACAGTGTTCTTTGACTTGTGTGGCTGATGTACTGAAGATGAAGTAGAGGATGATGATGATGAGGGTGAGGATGATGGCTCTCTATTTCCTCCATTTCCTCCATTGCCATTCTTTGACTTATCTTCATCATTGTGACCTCCTAAATATTCCTGTCCTTCCTTGTGAAGTTTGGATCCTTCTCCTTCTAGTCTCTCATTCATTTCTTGATAAAGGATTCTAACCATATCAATCATGTCAATGAATTATTTCCTGAACACTCTTTCTTCCACTTTGGGATCAACTTCTTCATGGTACATGCTTAATGTAGCTTCTGCTTCCTTAGGAGGTGAACTAGGTGGTGGGGATTTTGGCAATATTTCTCTCCTTTGCTTTGGCTCTTCTTGAGACCATTCTGCTCCCACCAATTTTCCTTCTCCTCTTTTGAGCTTGAGCCTAGTAAGCATATAAAAACTTGAAAACATTTCAAAAATTATTTGCAAAAAAAAACACCAGAGAATAAACTCTAGCTCTGATACTAAACTGATCTAAAAGGAATGTATTAGTTTTTCTGTGCTAAGTGTCTTTTCAATTTATAAACATGTGCATACTTGTCTCATTAGTTTGCTTAAGGATTGAGGATTTTAACCATGAATTGTAAATGATTTTAGTGAATTATAAGAATGAAATAAGCACAAATAGAACTGAATAGTAGTGTAAAAAAAAGAAATAAGTCACCACATAACATTTACACAGCAGGCATGATGAATCAGTTCACCCCTCCCGGTCTACATCTGCTAGTCCAGCTCCCAATGACATGTCCATCTTTCATTATGCTCAAAATTTTTCAAATACATGTAGTTGTAGGCCTCTAATGGTTTTTTTCTCTACACCAATGGCTCCATAATGCTCTAATTAGTCAAGAATGACTCTTCATTCACCCTGAATGGGCGAAAATTATGTCTCCTACTCATTTGCCCAGTTACAACTAGAAAAGCTCCACTAAATGTGGAGGAATCCACTTAACTAGAGTCAAAATAGTGGAATCCGCCCAAAAATAGGCACGCTATAAAATTCCCTCCAAAACTAACCGTAGAAACAAATGGTTAGTGGTTGGGTGGCCACATGCCAATCCAAACCACGTGGCCTAACTGTGAAGGTCGGCGAAACCAAAACATAAACCTCGGTGGATAAGTTTAAACCTCGGAGTTGAAGTCATGGTTAGCGAAATCATCAAAGATAGCATTAAACATGGCATGTGACAAGGTTTGTGGAAACGACAAAGACTTCGGTTACGTTAAATGTCAGTTGTAACATCTTTATTATCATGTGACCACCCACGAGGATTGTTGGCGGGTTGGGACCGCCGGCGGGTTGGGACCGCCGGCGGTCCCCAACACCCAATGCATATTGTATTAAACCATATAATAAACCTGCAGACTTATAAGGTTAAGTTCTACGTGCAGCTCGGGCAGTTGTGTCATGTGGTTTCTCTGAAAATTTTAACATTCCATTTGGGGGGCACGTAGCGGTCTCAGGGATGGCCACGTGTCACCCCTGGTTGGCCCAAAACATAAACGTACAACCTCATTCAACGAATAGAATGTTGCCACTTGTCATCCATTGATTGGCCTGGAGAAAAGGAATATTCTTCAAAATATTCCTTTTTGTTGACTGTACATCCACCCTGCTGACTAGGCATCCCAGTCAACCCTATTGCAAATTTTACATGTTTGGGATTTTGATCAGAATGCGATATCTCCCTCATACGACATCGGTTTTTCGAACCATTTGCAGCACCAGAATTAGGAAGACGAGATCTACGCAACCATCCTAGTTTCAAACCAATCCCGTAACTTTGAATTTTGAGCAAAATTTATGAACTCCTGATCAACATGACTTCAATAGCCATTTTGATTTGAATAAATGAATTCCAAAACCATATTTGATTTGAGCATCCCTGTTGGAAAGTGACAAAGTTCCCTGCCACATCCTTCTCATTACAATGCTAAGAATACATAATCATACAAATTATGCATCATCATTAGAATTATAATCAACCATATGTTCTCCATAATGATGATAATCCATAGACTTATTTGTCACAATCATAGATCGCCATTCATGTCAAGAACCAAAGTCAAAACTAGGATACCAAAAAAAGGAACGTCAATAATCCACACTTAACCAAAATCAGTCTTATACACACAACCATATATATTATGATACATAATCCATCAAAATCATCCTCATTAGGTGTCATAAAATCGTACTAGGAAAAAAAAGGGACACTACATTTGGGATGTAGAGAAAGGCCTATAACATGTAAAGTTTGTCTTTGCATAACTATTGAAGGTTGTATGTAGAGATATGTGATTCATTATGCCAAAGAGTACATGATCTTTGTTACAGAGATCTTAGATTCCTTCACTTATCTTTGATTGAACTTATGTTTGTCTCATGTGATTGAAAGATGATCTCACAATGAATCAATGTTAAATATGTTGTTGTTGTATTTCATCTTGACAATGACTAATCCAGTTGTTTATGGTTTTATAATGATTGATGTGTGTCTTGGAACTAAATAGAGATCACCTTATGGTGAGATGTTGCATGGATCTATGAGGTTTTGGTAATTATATTGATTGGATATTATTGTACATTTAAAGAGGGCTTAACACTTTGATGATATAGTGAATGATATCTTGTTAGCATATGTGAACAAAATTGATGCTTGACAGATCTTGGATTTTGGCTGCTTGCTATATGACATGACAATATTTTATTGTGTTGGACAAAAATGATTTTTCATGATTATGTGGCTTAGTCTATTGGTAATTCCTATTGATGAGCGGGGCTTGGAATTCTAATGATACAATGAATATGATGTCTTGGTTTCTTGCAGTTGATGTGATGGGAAACTATCTTATGTTAATTACATGACAATGTTATAACTTATTTAATGTGGCATTGGAAGTATTGTTGAGTTGATTTTAACTTGGTATATTGGCTTGCTTCAATGATCCAGTGATTGGCATGGTTGTATTCATATTTGGTACTCAATAACTGGTATTTTCAATATTGGTTGTAGTGATTCAATTAATTTTAGTGTTTGTATTTAGTATTTGTTTTCAATGATTGAGTGATTGGCACATTGGTATTAAATATTGGCATTGATTGAGTGACTCATTTGGTTTACATTTCTTTAGTGATTTAGCTATTCAGTGGCTTGGTATTCAATTATTAAGTTGATCAATGTTTGGTTTTGGCAAATTGGTTGGATCTTATTGTAGGATGTGGGTCAATTTTGAAAATTTATGAAAGGTGGACTACAGGTTTTGATGGATGCTTGACATAGGTCGATCTAGTGTGAAATATTATGAAATCCAAAAGGTGTTGAGATTTGGATCCTTCAGTGAGGGAGTCAAAGTTTTCTTCCAGTAGTAGCTAGTAAACTCGTTGTGGGGGTAATAACATCCTTTTGGTCGGAGTCGGTAAATGAGATTAGTGGGTTGTAGCTCCCTTCTAGTGGGTGTTGGAGAACAAGTGGAGGTTATATATTCCTCATGCAGATAGAAGCTTGTGTGCTGGAAAGATTTTGTGTGAAAAATCCACAACTTGGAATCTTACTGCAACAACTGATTATAATTATTCTATTTTCTAAATTACTATAAAAAAAAATTTATTGTTTTCTACGATATATATCGAAATCAATACGTTGCAACATTCACAAAATTAACACAGTGGAAATAAATAAAGCATGGGAAATATAGAAACACACACACAAATAACTCAGTTACTTATGGATTAAGTCCCTGGAAAAACCCAACTTGGGAAAACTGGTGCAGTAGCTGAGGGTTTGCATATTATGCAATAGTAAATTTTGAGTACAAGTATATGGTTTCTCTAAATCTAGAAAACCATACAGAGTAAATCTGACAATAAGTTAGTGAGAAAATTCTCACTCTGCCACTGGTGATGCGACACTGATCCAAGCTCCGGATGAGCTACTATGTGTTGCCTTTGTGAATTCATCGTGTCAGCCTACACAGTATTGTGTCACACAACTAGGAACTGCGTCACATTCTTTATCTGATCAACTTCTGTCTAGACACTTGACCCTTTTGTCCCTTCGGTCTCTCACTCTGGTGTTTGGAAATGAATCAACTTTGTCTCCCAGCAAAACCTGAGTCTCCTCCTGAAGCTTTGTGCTTCCTCTCCATGGCCTCTACGCTGCCTCTCTGCTTTGCACTCACTGGATATAGAAAAACTTCCTCTCACCTTACTATCCCTGCCCCTCTATCACTACAACGAGCTTACTGACTCTCTCTCCAGAAACTCAGCGTTGTTACTTAGGAAATCGATCTTCTAGTGAATTCGATCTCCCAACTATGTTCTCCAAGTTCCCATCGAGTTATTCTTATAATCTCTCATTGATACATAAAAAACCATGATTAAAACTTAATCGATAGATAATATTAACTAAGACTAGATCCACGCCTTTTTTTAGAAGATTCACACCTGACTTAATTAATGATTTTTAATTAATCATATTTCCTAAGTTTCGACTTAGGAAATATTAAAAACTGATTAATTATTTTAATTAAGCCATCTCTAGGTGTAATTTCCCTAACGATTTCTGGGTCTTGGATAATACATGTGTCTTATCCTCTCTACAAAATATCAACTCTAAAGCACATTTGATGCTACAAAAATCAACACTCGCTCTTATCAATGAGTGTGCTCTAATACTGCTACTCTCCTGATAAAAATAATTCGATTCTGCACCATCTCCTGTTGCGCTGTTGTTTTCTAGATTTATCCCTCTTGCGGACAAGAGTGATCTCCCTAGTACCCCAACATGTAACTAGAAACAAACAACCATTTGAATGCCTCTTTCTCTAAACTATTAGCATTCATATTATTATAACTTAGAAATGAGGAGGTCATGCTCCTACATTTCAACGAAACGTTTGATGTAGCCTTTTTCCTTTCGCTCCAAAACAATCCTTCAATGCTGAGAAGAACCTAAAATCACAAACAATGCAAAGGATAAAATCACCTACAGTATATAATAATAAAATATACCAATTCAAGTTAGTGATCAAGGAGACTAATTCTTGACATCATTTCAATGAATTCAGAAACAAGACAATGAGAAAAAGAGATCCATATGTATTATCAATAATAAAAAAGAGCAATCTTAAAACCTGAGCCTTGATGTTGTATATATTTCTCCCGTATGTATGCGCAATCTTGCTACTTATTTTGACAAGCCTTCATTAGGGGAATTTTGAGGTCTAAAATGGGCCTCCTAAGAAAAATGTACAACCAAAATACACTTTATAAGAACCAATATGATTCAATAAGATGATGTCAACCATGGGGGATGATTCACCATTTTTGGAGTAAAAAAGTAAAAGATTAAAAAATAATAAAATAATAAAACTATTTTTTCAACTCAAATTTTCAACTTATCTCCCTAAGTTTTTACTCAAATTTCGAGTGGGAGTACTCGTTGGATGCAAAATTTAATTCCTCATCCAAAGAGTACCCATGTTACATACTTTTGATGGACCTTGCTACATGACAAATGAGAAATACATGAAAAAACGTTATTACAAACACATTTTTCATGTATTTCTCATTTTTGTGTAGAAGAGTCCATCGAAAGTATGCAACATGGGTACTCATTGGATGAGGAATCAAATTATTCATTAAACAAGTGATTCCGCTCGAAATTTGAGTAAACCCATAATGAGATAAGTTGAAAATACGAGTTGAAAGTTTTTTTTTTCTTTTTTCCCTCTAAAATTTGATGTTGTAATATAATCTTATTTTACTATTTCCATTATTATTTTATATTTTCCTTATAAGGCCCATTTTAGACCTCAAAAATCCCCTAATGCCTCTCTAGAATGACTAACATGAAGTATTGTGTAAAAATGTGTGATCTTCAATGTACAATCAAGTCATACCAACTTAATAGCTCAGTATCTACCAACTTAGAATCTACAAAATTCCAACTACCCTCAAACCTAAAACTTCAGCTCAATTTATAGAGAGATTGAGGAGGTTCTAGATCCATCAAGAGAGGGATGAGATCCTCCAATGAAGGGATTAGGGTTCCTTTAGCAAAGGGACAAACTCCATGAGTGGAGGGATATAGCTCAAACTGACACGACTCTAGAGGCTTCCAGTTGGGAGAATATTCACCCAACTAGGCTTCTAGAAGTTACTTTTTTGTGTTTAATTACTTTTACGAGGGTGCACAGTTTTTATCGGTGAACAAAGCGGCGATCGCCGCAGCTAATAGAAAATGTATCAGCGCATCCAGAGAAAATGGTCACAAAAAGTGCACAAGTAACTTTGTAAAGGTTTTAAAGAGATTTTTTCTAGTTTCCATGACTTGGATCAGGAACATGAATGTTTTTTACTTCTAAGGAAGCATTGATATGGATGGTGATAAATCCATAATGATAGTCAAATTTCATGGTGACAAAATGACATGTAACATATTTCCCCCTAAATTGTGAAGTATGAGAAAGTTTTTTGAGGGAGTGAAATGCTTTATCATTCCAAGGATTGGATTGGAGACACCAATCGAAAACCTATAAGAAATATTCAATGAAAATATATATAATTATCGCTGAGGTAGGCATTCCCATACTCAGAGAAAAACTAACTAAACATTATGGTACATATATGAATTTAGTATTACATCAAAAAATAGACACAGTATGGGTGCATCCATATGTTACAAAGAAGTCTACTATATCATGAATACATAACTCCTCGTAGCCTGAATGGTTGAGACAAGGTCTAGGGTCTTGATTTCTTCTTTTGAAACTAGTATGAATCTATCCATGCGATTGATTGTTTCGAAGTCGAACATGGTAGAAAATGTTAGGTAAACTTGACTCGGGATAAAGTCAAAGTTGACTAGGGTAAATAGTAGTGGTTTTGGGGCACATGGTTTTTTGCACCCATGGTTTTCGACCCATGGTATTGCATGTAATGGAGCCTATAAAAGGCTGGGAAGACTTCATTGTAATGTGGGGCCTAGAGGTGAGTGGTGAAGGCTCACTTGGCCGGATTGACCAGGGTTTTGGCCAATGGTTAATGAAATTTCATTGGTTGGGTTTTTCCCCGGATTTGGGGTTTTCCCGGATAAACATATGTGTTTATGTTAATGATTTGTTGCTAGGTTCTTTATGTTTATTTCTCTCGGTAAATTATTTATGTTCTCACGGGTAAATTTTCTAACAAGCTGATGATATCGGAAAGCTATGGTCAAGATTTGGGCTTAGGAAAGGACGCCTTTGTGGCGAAGAGACGCTGTGCAATGGGTAAGATGAGCCTGTTTGGAGAAAAATGACAAGGCATAGAAGGCGAAGGTTGTTTTATTTTGAAAGCTAATAAAGGTGATTTTGTTGCCAAGGGTTATTTGGCCTGGTAGACAGAGAAATAATTGATGATAGTTTGTTCGCATGATTATTATTGAAAATGGTGGTTATGGATCATAACCGAATTTAGAATTGGTCAGATCTAGCATGCACAGAACTTGAAGCTACCCATATGTGTGGATTTATTCAGAATGAAAATTTCCTAGTTGTGCGCAGGAAGAACAAGGTTTTAGAAGTGCTCAGATGGGAAACTACACCATAGTCAGAGAATGAATAAGCTAGTGGTTACCACCTGCGTTGAATGTTGCATAGATTGTGATAATTTCCAGATTTGGCATATCATCATGGAGCGACTTGCGTATGAGGAGATGTAATCTCAGGCATTGAAGAAAGTGGATCGAGCGCTGGATGGTAGTCTACACGCTGGATCAGGTGTTCAGAGGGATATTCCAGTCCCCATTGGGTTGACACGGTGAAAATATCACTTATTACAAGGGCTGCGGGTACCTCGTCGGAGCCTTCTCCAGTGCCAGCATTGGTCTGGTCGAGCATTTGAACCCCCGGGAGCTGGGAGATTCCATGAAGCTCAGAGTTAAGAGGGTCTTGAACGCCTCTGGCCACACGGAAATGAAGTTCGCTAATCGACTGGGCATCATAGGGCTCCTCTACGCCGGATTGGAGAGCGGGATCGTGGCAGCGAGGGGTACCGACAATATCTTAAACAGTGTTTGTTCTGGTCTTGGCAACGGAGCACTTTACAAGGTCGCTGCTGGTGGTTTTATTGGGCCCTATTTCGGTGGGGCCAGAAGATTGTACGTTGGTAATCTCCATTTCAACATAACTGAGGATCAGCTTCGGCAGGTTTTCGAGCCATTTGGTGTCGTTGAGCTTGTTCAATTGCCTACTGATCCAGAGATTAGCTAGTGCAAGGGTTTTGGATTTGTTCAATTTACAAAACTTGAAGATGCTCGAGCTGCAAAGAATCTAAATGGGCAGCTGGAAATTGCTGGTCGAATCATAAAGGTGTCAGCAGTGTCTGATCAAGTTGGAATGCAGGTGTTTGGGGCTAATGCTGCTAATTTTGATGATGACGTTGGAGATGGCAAAAAAACTATGTCTACAATGGATAGAACCACCCTCAATTATTATGTTATCTGCATCCATGAGATAGCAAGCCATTAGCTGCGAGCAACGTGTTTGATAGAATGTGTCAATCAAATGCTTTGAAGAATGTCAAAATGAGAGAGGATATTTGTAGGTGAATCAATTAAAATTGATGAACCATGTATCTGAAGAGAATTCCTAGAGGACTGGCGGTTACAGAGGTTGGTGACCCATGTAATCCGGTAGATGGATTCTTTTTATATGGACATTGATGTCATTCGGAAGATTGATGTACAACTATGATGTCCTCTTTGGAGAGGACATCATGTATGAATGTAGAGAATGGTCATACAAAGAACAACAACAATGAAAAAAAAAAATATTATAATGGAGTTAATGTTTTACATGTAAATGGGCATACTTCTGTAATACCTGGTATGGCATGCGTACCCCTGGGTAATCACTGGTAAAGTCTGGGTTAGACCTAGGTGATAGGGGGGATTTCAGGTTAACAATTACCCTGGGTAAAATTTGAGGGGGGAAGAGCTAGAGTGAGCGGGGTTGTCTCATCTAACAGGTTTGGCTGGATTTAGTCAATAATCCCCAAGTCAGGTTTAAGGGGGGAATTGTTAGGTAAACATGACTCGGGGTAGAGTCAATGTTGACTAGGGTAACTAGTAGTGGTTTTTGGGCACATGGTTTTGTGCACCCATGGTTTTCGACCCATGGTATTGCATGTAATGGAGCCTATAAAAAGGCTGGGAACACTTCATTGTAATGCAGGCCTAGAGGTGAGCGGTGAAGGCTCACTTGGCCGGATTGGCGAGGGTTTTGGCCAATGTTAATGAAATTTCATTGGTTGGGTTTTTCCCTGGATTTGGGGTTTTCCCGGTTAAACATTTTGTTTATGTTTATGATTTGTTGCTGAGTTCTTTATGTTTATTTCTCTCAGTAAAATATTTATTATTTCTCATTGAAATTTTCAAACAAAAACCATATGATTATCGGTCAA